>JAARMF010000474.1:58567-80801 GCA_022844705.1 Toxascaris leonina | reverse complement strand
AATGAGGAACCTGGGACTTATTGGAATATAGTAGATATAGCTATTGCACTTCAAATAAATAGGTTAACTTTCGAACCTAAATGGGGTCTCTCAGCTCTCAGTGATTGTAGAGCAGCGACTCAACCACTAATAAATGCTCATCAATTATTCAACGTTCTATTCTGCGAAAGTGAAGTTCGTTATTTTCTTTGCAGATAATTTAAACACAACTCTTTGCATGCGATCTGCACTCATATTTACTTGTGCCGTATTCCCAAATTTTTTTTTATCGAGGCATAGCAATCTGATTGTCATATTATGTACATGATTGTTTACACAACAAAAAGCTATTCCTCTGGTGAAACGATACTGCCAACGCAAAAGACTATCACCTCCTAGGATTAACCCAAAAATTCGCATACATTTTAGAAATTGTTCTTGTTCACTAAAAACAAAGGAAACTGCTAAATAGTAAGGAAAATTAATGGAAGAAAGAAGGTTTGTGTACCAATAAGTAAGGAAAATTAATGGAAGAAAGAAGGTTTGTGTACCAATACAGAGGCATTGAAAAGGGAAAAACGCAAAGTTCATTCCTATGAAACAATTATTATATAAGGTCGGCAATACATAGTATCTGATATAATCTTCATCGCGCACAATCATTGGAGGTTATAAACTTAGCTGTATATTCTATCTTGTTTGATAGCCGCATAGTTTGCGTATACACGTTTTTCTTACATTAATTTAGGAGATATTCCCAAATATTTTGTTTTATTCATTTTCGGGTGCGCTTTTCGTTTTTTGAAAATTATTGATTGGTCTGATGAGTAAGATTATAAGCGCACATGTGTTCTGGCAATCCCATTCCAGAATGTCTAATGAATTATCGAAAAAAGATTTGGGGAAAACGCATCTGATAATAGATTTCGACAGAAGATGTAGACGGAAAGGTTTTGTGATTTTTAGCTTTTGAGCCGATGGTGCCTCATCGACAATGGCTTTCAACCAAGCCACCAAGTTTCACTCCACTGAACCAATTAATATTTTTCTTCAGTTCGGGGTCATATTTTTAAACAATAAAAACCATATTTCTCCAACAAAATACAAAACAGTTGGATGCTTGAATTGAGCTGTTTTACTTCTTTGATCCTTGAAAGGGTTAGGCATTAAAGGCAATACCTTGAATTTGTTTGGAGATAAAATGTTCTGATTTCCTAAAGCTATGCTAAAAGGTCGATAGCGTCGAGAATTTTGAAGCATTTGAATAGACCGCTTTATTTGCTATCTATGAACCTGCTTGTGGTCCTCTCTTTGAACAAAATGATGCTTTATTTTTCAGAGATTCGTCACTGTTTGATCACATTAAAGAAGAGGGAGGAAGAAGGGGAGTGCTATTAACAAAATTCTTGCGATTGAGGATTCAGTGCAAAACAAATGATCAGATGTGTTTATTAAGAAGTAAGCAATAGAATATTTGAGTTAGTGGAGATTAGTTGAAAACTGCGGAGGAAATGTTTTTTCTCCCTAAATTATAATCAAAAGAATAAATGCAACTATGCATATATGAGCTTTTTATTTTTCGTTTACATTCAAGCAGTCAGATTGTATGAAGAAGCCCTTTTTGTGCTCTCCAAAACAAACATTCTTTACTAAGTGCATCGATCTGCATTCCTTTGAGATGCATCTCTAAAGATTTCTTCCGACACTGCAAAGTAGGAAGTGCTGCTCGTCTTAGTGCATTAGCATTAACTTCGTGCTGCAACTCTAAATCCTCGAGAATTCTGGTTCAATTTGTTCTGGAGAGAGGTGAGGGGAGGGGGAGGGAGGAATAGAAGCATCTTATTTGGTGCCGTGTAACTTTTCCCCCTCTTTGTGTCCAACAAATGCAGCCTGCAATAATTTATTTTGTTCGTAGGCAGTGTGCTTCATTGTATATCTCTTCTGCGATCAAATGGAACAGAAATTTATTAGTTCAGCATATGTATGATTGCTATTATTCCATAAGTGATTGTCATAGGCAGCTTATGGATGCTAGGAAGGGAAATTATGGGAGCTATGGATTACTGAAGCTTGCCACAAAAGTAATTCCAACGTCCAGAATTCTTTAACTTTCGTGGAGTGAAGCGTAGCGACGTAACCTTCGAGGCATCAAGTATATACCTGAATTCACTTCCTTGGTTGGTGGGAGAGGGGAAAGAGAGGAATGGGGTGAACATTAAACTATGAAAGGAATGCTGGTGCAGCTGGCGTGGGAAAGTTGTTCTCTCGAGAGTGTCTGTATGTCGGCAAAAATCATCAAACAAATACTTTGGCCGCACAAGAACCCTTTTGACTCGACAAGCATCTTGTTAGTGCCTCGTTCACGGCGTTTTAAGAGCGTTTACTCGGTGAGAAAAAAGAGAAAATCGGTTTATAGAAGTCATCTTCTCGATATAAGCATTCCAGTGATCAAAGTTGAAACTGGCATGATCAGACTTTGGACATTGAGTAAAATTGATTTTATTCATTCAGAGAATAAGCGGGTTGCCTTTATCTTTGTAGCATTTCACTCTTCGACAAATTTATGCGATTCTGTGAAATCGCATTTACGATACAAAATGAGCTGAGGTGTATTTGCGTATTCGCTTCTGATTATATTCACATGAAAAACACTCATAAACCACTAGAGTCACAGTAACGAAAGTTGGTGAGCCTAATTATCACTTGATGTCCCACATCGTCTTTCAATGAGGAAATGAGTTATGCTAAGAGATTTGCTTATCTATTCGGTTTTGTTTACCGATCAGACCACATGTTGGGAGTTTTTTTTCGAAGTTTTTTGTGAGTGTTTCGATGAGCTCAAATAATAATCGAGAGTTGTGAATCCCATAATAGTTGAATTTAATGAAATCGGTTTTTCCAAAGTCACGAACTGCAAGAGCACATACCACACCAGTTTCTCCGATGTGCTTTCCCACTTACTTGATTTCCCTAGCAAGTGACAATTCGCGACTTCCCTATCACCTATTTGATCAAGAATCAGCTCAATGCGTCAGGGTGGCGATGTTCTACTGTAATTAAATTTCATTTGAAAGTCTTTGCAACAACGAAGTCCGATCAAACTCGATAATCAAATGAAATCTTTTGCAAAAATATTATTATATTTTGCAAAAATATTATAAAATATTATTTTGCAAAAAATATTTTTCCTGCCAAGTTCTCACTCTATTCCTCTTGTAGGAAAAAATTTTTCAAGTTGCGATGTGTCACCCGTAAGTGGTCATAAATCGACTTCCTGCAGTTTTCTCTCTTAGCTTCCAAATTGTTGTGCCGACAGTTTTTGCTCCCAGCCTCCAAACTTTGTCGTTCAGATTTGAAACTGTCGATTCGTTGGTCATTGTTGCCGAGGTGAATCTCTCATGTATGGCTTATAAAATGTGTTTCGTCAATGATGGGAAATCCCATTCGGCGAACTGACTCAATGGGAACTGGCAAATTAATTGAATGACAGTTTAAATTAAAAGACTTTCACTTTGCGATTCGTCGAGGTATTGTTCTTAACATTTTGCAATATGTGAACAATCCGTTAGTTATTTGCAAAATGAAAGAAACATTTCTTCGAATTGCCGATGAGTTATTTTGCAGTCTTAAGCAAAAGAGGTTGTGCTTCGATTTGGAAAAAGGACGCTTCGTCGATCCACATGTAGGCCGAAATGCGATATATGATGTGGAGTCCCAATTGAAGCAACGCGAAGTTTCGCTTGGAGGAAATCGGCGAAAAGGTGGCATAATATTATTCTGTTTAGGGAACGAAAATATGAAGGCTGTTAGCGAAATCAGTCATATTACAGAAGAAGATATGGTTGAAACCATTCTGCAGATGGAACAATCTCACTGCTCATATTTGACATCTTTTCATCGCTGTTGCTTAGCCTGTTGAACGTATCACCTTTCGCATCGGACGATCGCAAAAGATGCTTCCCCTTTAGCGACGAACCCTACAAGCACATGCTTCACTTTTTCCTGCGAAGATATTTTTTGCCCATTCGTCGTCCGAGATGTTGCGCGATCGGTTGTCCGACTATAATTTTTCCAAACTTTTCAGAAAGATTTGATTTCGCTTCGAAGATGAAGTTTAAAGGAAACAATTGAGATGTGATTTTTATGCTAAGAGATGATGCTGATGATGGCTATCCGAAGATTATTGTTACTGCACTGTATAAAAATGGCGCATTCAACATGCTTAATGTCTTATCACTTCCTATTAAATACATTAAGCGTTAATAAGTGTTGTAACGTAAGGTGTCAATGGGACGACTGAATTGAGGGGAACTAAAGAGCGAAAGAATCTGTTTAGTTCGCTTCAGTGATCCATTCCACAATGCTGAATTACATGTTGTTTCGGTGTTATGGCCACATGAAACTACAATTCATTTGATCAGTCTCTTTCTTTCTCTCACTTTCCCATTCTCCTCATCGCGAAAAGAGGAATTCTATCTGTGTGATTGTTGAATACAATTTGCCTTGAATTAGTCAGCCAAACGTCTGAAATCATTCAAACGTTTACATGTCAAATGTTGCCAGTACAGAGATACAAAAACTGTAGTTTTTTGCACCGATGGACTTAAATTTTCCTTTTGTGGAAGGGGCAAGGAGAGTGATATGAATATTCCATCAATAAATCAATCCACTTTAACCGAAAACTCCTATGAATATTTCTCATTGAATCAATTAAAGTTCAATATTTGCAGTAATTGCAGGAATGATGTTACAGTAACATGAAAAGAAATAATATTGCAACAAGATATGCACAACAGTAATAATGTTTTAGTAAGGTGCGATGAAGCCAGGCTATTGCAGCAACGCGAAGTATATTGAAAGCGCAAATTAGAATAATCTGCGTTGACGAGGGGAAATTCAACGTCGTATTTTCCCAATTTAAAAACGCATAATTAGTGATTTTTATTGAAGAGAACAGATAGATTGAATATATAAAATTGTGACAATATTTTGCTTCCCAAAATAGTTAAATAAAAAATAAAAAGGACGAGAAATAGGACCTCTTTCTTGACGAATAGATCCGAACTGCTCAGCCGTTTAAATCGTAAATCATTGCGAGATTTATTGATTTCAAATGTTGATGAATGCATTTTCGAATATACACTAGCAAAGGCTCCATTTAGAAGTCCTCTTGATACCTAAGGTCGACAGCAGCAGCGTGTATATGTAGTTGCGCACGTAGATCGTACAGTATGGTCGAAGCGATCTGCGATTTACAAGCCTTAAGAAATCTCCGCCCGTTGAGTCTGGGACAGCGATCAATACTAACGCCAGTGAAACGGCCATTGATGCACTCAAATAAGTTGTAAGAAAAAACTAACAGCACAAAAAAAAACAACGAAAATATAGCCGACAGCATACACAATTTTATGTCAACCTTAGAAACATCATTGTCGCTGTATACTTAAAGCACTACAGAGTTTGAATATCTTTTCATAAATTCGTTATCCAGTAGAGAAGAGAATGCACGACCGGCTGTACTTTCCCGACGATCGCAGCCATTAGTGGATACTGCATAAGTGCGTACTTGTTTTTTTCTTTTTTGTATGTGCTCGGCATGTTGAAGAAATGAATGCGTAGGGCTGCAACGATAAAATCTTCGCAAATGTTTTCTTGCTGGACTGAAGATGAACCGGCGATAACGTTACGTGATCATCGTTCTATAATGTTACGCCCTTCTAACGAAACACCTCCAAGTTGTGTCTTACAAACGTTTCTATCATCTGATTTCCGGGCCAAAATTCTCGTTTTATCTCGAGTTGGCCAATTTGATGCAAACGAATTTTTTGATGTTTCGAAATGCAAAATAAGCATATCCGGGCTTGGAAATGCAATAAAAGTGATGGAACTAAATGCAAAAGATATTTCATTTCCGTCAATCAAAACTGTGAGATTTATCGCTCAGGATATGCACTTGGTTCACATTGCGATAGTTTTATATAGTAGGCGTTGATTGATGATTTATAGGAAACGAATCCCCAAAATGGATGGAATCCATTTAGCGCTAAAAATGCTTCCATTTATTTGAAGACATCAACTTGTCTTTTCACCTAGAAGTTCTGTTTTTGAATTGCTTTATACCGTTGGAATATCAGCTATTATGGAATGTTGAAAGCAATCAGATTTGGGGCTTAACCTTTCAACTAGATGCTAGCGAGAGATAACCTTCCTCTGCAACATCTTGATGCCGCTAGCCATCATCGTTAACTAGAGATGCTATGCGGCACGTGCATAGAAATGAGCACCAAAACTTGAGAGCACTCTCTTTTCTGAATCGTCGTTTCATTACTAATTGATGTTCAAGTTTTGCAAGCGTTTTCAATCCTTTGACGCTCATGTGTGCTATAGTGTCATATTTTTTTCCATAGTAAGAAACTTCATTTGCCTTTCGTATTCGAGCCTGCCAAGCTTTCATTTATTCTAGTTAATGACGGATGTCATATTATCACACCATCGGCAGCCTCCTCACTTCATGTTATGTTTATATCAAATGCTTTTATATTAATGGGGCAAGAAGTAAAGTTCAGATGAACTTTAGTTCGGTTCGTATATGTTTTTATTTAAGCGCGCGCTTGTAAAGGATTCAATTTCTATCGTCGGTGCTTGAAGAAATATTCAACTGAAGCGGATCGTTTGGAATGTCGCTATGCACGGTGTTCCGTATGCATCGCCGAAAGCTTCCGCCCACATTGTCCATTCTGCTTTGCTGATAGTATGTGCTTCTTAGATTTCAGCTCGTTACTCTCTCTCTCTCATTCTAAAAAGGTCAACATCTTTGAACTTTCGTCAAAAATGGGCAGGTGAACATACACCATATGGAAACTTCATTCCAGATAAAATTAATCAATCAATCAAGCTCTTGATTGAGCTGATGCTTTGAGGTAAGAAATAGGAATCCAGATGCAGTATGAATTCAATGGCTTCAAGAAAGCTTCTCTGGCATCATCTTAATAACATGGTTTGTACAACTTAAGATTGGGTTGATTTAATGCAGCGACTGCCATCATGAGATATAAAACGAGAGTTGAATTTAATGCACGAAACTTTTGCTGCTAGCACTAATTGTTAATTTCTCGTAAACTGAATAGCAAAGGTATAGTCACCAATTCACTAATATTGAGTGGCATTATAGGGGGGCCATTGCGTTACATTCTTGCTTCCTTCTAGAGTCGGTGTTCTGCCCGGCCGTCGAAGCGTGTTCATGTCCGTGGAAAGCAGGATTCGGGTTATGGGAGTCGTGCAGAGATAAAATTAGTAATCTATGCAATGGTGAGTTCAGCTCGATAAAATACTGTTTTAATGTGTTGTGCTTGACCAGAAAATGAGATATGCTACAAATAATGACACAATAGTGATGACAATTTTAAGAGACCGTTGAGGAATTTCTTCAAAGAGAAGAAAATGCACTATGGAGGAATAGAAGACAATAGTACACGGATCGGAAAGTATTATTCCTCCAGGTAGTTTAAGATCGCATTAGCAGAAATATTTGAATCGAAATCAATCAGATTCTTCGAGCATCTGATGGACAGCTGTCAACTATCGGTCAAGTTTGATTATCCGCTAAACAATGCTGAACCCACTTATTATCATCATCCTCTGTTTCAACATCACCTATCTGAATGATAACAATATTGTTTTTGAAAATTGTTTAATAATCCACCCATTGCATGTCTAAAGACCTGAGTTTGAGAAATGTGTCATATTGTGCCACTGCAACAAATCTTCAACTATTATTTAAGTAACGCTATAATCCTCTTTTTCAACTATACCATCCTGGCTGCCAACATCATTGAATCTGCTGAAATAATTCTCTAATAAAGGCCAACCAAATTTTCCACGATAGAAACATCCACTACCACCTTATACACCCTAATACATTTATGTTGTTGATGTCGATTAAATATCGCAATCATTATGTAGTATGATGAGTTTTTAACAGATGAAGTTTAATCTTTCCAGGCATCAATTTTCCATGTTTCTGATGATAGGTCAATGGTTTACTGATCGCTAACGTCTTTTCAATTAACTAATCGCCTGGAGATTTGACAGTGACGATTGAATTTCCGCAAAATTATGTAGCCCCTCAAAATTTCACTCCCACCAATTCTTTCAACGATTTGGCTTCATCACAATTTCTTCCAAATTGCTTTCGATCTCAATCTGAGATGCTCCATTTTTCTTGTGAGGCCGACCAACTGGAACATCAAAATGAGTTATTTGAAAATATCGCCAAAAAACATAGTCAAGCTTAAGAAGAAATCGCCAAACATTTTGTTGTATTACAGACATTTTTATACAATTTCGCAAATTTTTAGAACAGCCACAGAACAAAATACCAGTGCACTTTCAGAGTCAAATACGACAACGGTGAAGAGAAAATTAAGACGGAAGAAAAAGAAGAACCACATTGCTATATAACGGGTCTCAATGATGCGCAAGCCGTTGTCCGTGAATCTCGTCATTTATTGCATATATCGTTTCAATGAACTTTTGAAGCAATCTAGTAATGCAGCTTCCAGAAAAATATTCACTCTGTATCACCGTTATTTTAATCTTCCCACGGCGCTTTTCTAAAAAAGATTTGTTTCTCATCGCGTATTGCCAACCGACTGGTTGTAAAATGCAAAGATTTTTTACTGCAATGGAGCGTCTGCAGCATATTTCGAAGTTGGTGGCTTATGTTGAGACTCAGTGTGGGGGATGAAAATTTAGTACAGCGACGGGAATTCTGGCTTCACCCTTGGCTGTTCTTCATCCGAAACTATCGGCTTGGTAGATACACCTACAGACTGTTTCACATAAGGACATACACATGGCCATGCACAAACCCTACATAACAGACCTAATGTCGTCATGATGCATTTCGTAAATTTGCAACAACCTTGTGAAGTATATGCAACTTAGCCATAATAATTATACGACTGCACTGAGAAAGCGTCTGCATATTGTATTAGCATTTGACCAATCGGATTCTCACTCGCTTATCAAATCAATAAAAATTTGTATCATTAATAAGATTTGACGATTTGCCTCTTTAGCAAAATTTTAACACGATCTCTACCCAGGTAGCACACTCGTGCGTATATCAGTCGTCACTAGGTGTGCCTCTGATAGCCAATCGATCGGACTCGAGAATGTTCAAAGAGTGCACAAAAGCGAAAGTGCCTTTGTGCAACTGCAATATATACGTGCATCAGAGGATTCACAGCACAACTGAGGTGTTGCATCGTTGCGTGAATATGGGAAGGGAGCCGGCTCACCTAGGAGCTCTCTTGCTTGCAAGGTTTAGGTGGTCTTCTGAGCTTCTTGCATCTTTGATGGTAAATCTGCGGTAGGACATCTTCCTTTCTATTGATTGCACAAAGCTAGATAATGAGTGTTGATATTTCAAGGTTTGTCACTGATAGATCACTGGTCGCTCGTAGATCGTCACATATGCACCAACCTTGCAACTGCACCTTCTCCCTCACAAATATAAAATGAGCATCTGTGATTTGACAGCTATTGCAGATATTGTCTCTTACAACTTTTTCCCACTTTTTTGACTTCTCAATGCTATAATATTGACTACATAGAAGCTCCTACTCGTCATTTGCATCGTTTGGCGATAAAGCAACCATTCCTATGTAATAAAGAGGAGTAGTGCTGAGATGTATTTTTAGACATCCTTTCAAACGTGAGCAATCCTGCTGGATGCATACAGGTACGACAGATGATGGGTTCCCTTTGGGTGTCTTCAACATAACAACTGCAGATAGCTCATGGGGATGAGAACAAGCTGTTCGTTGTGTGAGCGCAACGAGCGCAGTAAGCTTAGAACTTCTATGCGCCTAGCCGCAGAATACGAATTGGCGCTTTGATGCGTGACAACAGCCGGGGATAAACGTCTGTTGAACTGTGCTGAGCCAATGAGGAACCAGCAAACTGTGACGGAGGAAAGTGGCAATTGATACTGCCGAATGACTTCTCTAAATTTTAAACGTTTTAAGCACTAGAGGTCACATATGATGGAGCCGAAGACTAAAGGAACAACAAAAGACCGGTAGTGGTCGTGAATTAGGGATGGAGAGGGAGGTAGAAAAAGCGGGGCTCCTTTTCCCATTGCGGCTCTGTTATGCAAACTACAAGACCGCATCCTCCTCCTCCCCCCACCCATAATGTACCGTTACCGGAAGACTTTGCATTTTCCTCAAAGCTCCGCTAGTACCCACCATTCATGGACCGTAAAGGTCACTGATCCTTAAAGGACTTATTGAAATCTACTAATGACAACTATCTTCGATATGGCGGAGGTGACTTTTCTCAACAGTCGACGACATTGGGACACTGATGGATCGAGAAAGCGCGGAGACTACCATGCACAGACTTTTGTCATTATGATCACGTGGTGTCCTGTGCTGACTGTCAAACGGCTCAAACACTATTCAACCGTTCGTTTTTGCTCAAGTCAAGCTTATACCCACAATAACAGTTATTACTTGTAACATGATACAACAGCACTGTCATCGAGCTTCTATATCCAGGCCGAAAAGAATTCTACTGACTACTGCAGCTCTGGCGACCGCTGTTTGTGCAACAATGGTGGAAACGTTTTTGCGGCTGGTAGGTAAGGCTGCTTCAGCTGAGATCGGGGTTGCCCCTGCACGACTGAAAAAAATGTTGTTTTATCCCTGGATACTAGAATTGTTCTATACAAAATCTTTTGCTTGCAGCGATAGCTTTTGAGCGTCACAACAAGAAGAGTTCAGTCACTCACATCTACAGAAACTAGCAAGTTATTTTGAGGAGTTGCTGAAGGAAGCCGAGCATAGAAACGCCTTCTCGCGAGAACTGCCAATGAAATTCGATTACTTTTGCATCTCCATTGAAGCGGATATACTCTTGAGTGTTATTACGAAGAACACATGAGAAATGATGTGTTTTTATGGAAATACAGTTAGTAAGTGATTGACTGCAATAAATAGTGCAACTGGACTCAAGCACGATAGAGACTAGATTTGTGCCTCAACGTACTTCGTAGATGGTATCTTCGCACAACGATTCCTGAGATTTGAGGGTTGTATCTTCTAAGCGCAATCTGTTTTTACCTTTCCAACACAACCGCACCTCAACATTACGTTCGAATGTCGCAGTGTGCAGATGCGACATAATAAGGCATCCACTTCAGTCTATGTTACCTGAGGTGACAAGTCTCGAAGCGAACACCAGCTCATATTCCAGTGATATCGGGTTGTCATCCTTTGGGAGAATGAAATGTATGCTAATAAACGATTAGCACAATTTATTGCCAATACTAACTCATTGAAGCCAGGAATGCTGCTCGTTCAACAAGCGTTCATCCATCTCGAATTGTAAATGTGAACATCTCGATGAAAATTTTAGTGAAGCGACGATCGCTCGAACACTTCTGTACGTTGAAGACAATGATGAATGGTGAACACTCGAAAACTTCTGCAAGGAATTCCATAACATTTGATGACTTTAGATGATCCAAAGAGTAATTCGGTGAAAACAGAAGCATCTGCTGTGAAGAAAAAGAAAAGAATAATGTCGACTCGTAAGATTTCAAGCGTGTCACTATATATCTATCGACGACATTTGCGCCCATATGGCGTTCAAGAAAGGCAAGAAGGAGAGTGGGCATTAGTGGAGGGGGCGATAGAGAGAGTCAACTATTCTGATTCGCCCACCGATTATTTTCCAGTCTCCCTTCCTTCTCACCTGCGCCCCTCAGCACACAGATGTATCACCTACAAATATTTATGAACTTTACCGTTTATTTCGAATTCGATCATTCATTTCGTTTTCGTTTTGATTCCGACATCAAATGGTTGACTCACGGTAAGTTTAATGCGCGATATTCTCATTGAGCATAATAGGCTGATAGTTTTTCTTCCGCGGTAACGATTCAGAAGCCACTCTAGTAACGCTGTACTGAATTGGTCGGAACCCTCCACGATGCGTCCAATCAGTTGGCAACGAGAAATTTTTTCACTATTCTCACTGTCGACGTGTTTCATCATCTATGAAAACACTATTCCTTCATTGAATAATTTCATTCAAACACTGCGTATATGTCTTATATTTTGCAAAAATGCTTTTCCTTTTCAATTATTTTTAGCACATCCGTTGCAAATGAGGTAATGAAACCAATTTTAGCCACGTTCGCAAGGGGAAGTGACTCTGCAGCAGATCATAAGAGGATATTCGTATTGTGAGATGGGGAAAAAGGATTATGGCGGAGAAATCTATTGAAAAAGCAAACTTAACCGAATCAAAAAATAGACTCTGAAGGATTAAATCATCATATTGGTGGCTAACAGTTGGCTGAAATAGACACTCATAACACTTGTAGGTGATACATTTGTATGGTGAGGGGTGCAGGTGGGAAGGAAGAGAGACTGGAAAATAATCGGTGGGCGAATCAGAAAAGTTGAATCTCTCTCTCACCTCCTCCACCAATCCCCACTCTACTTTTTGCCCTTCTTGAATGTCATATGGGGGGCAAATGTCGTGGGTAGATTGATACATTTTAAAACAGAACTTACTCTTTTCACCTTCACTGCCGCTTGGCTTGCTTGCTTTTGTTTTCACCACACCACTCTTTGGATCATCCGAAGAAATCTTATGTTCAATCATTTCTCCATCCATCTCGATCCTGCACTTGACGGATCCATATCTTTCCATTGCGGCTGAGGCGCTTCCGCTCACCTCAGCGGTAATCTTTCGGCTTTCTTACATTTCATGGACACCATCCAACAGTCCGGCTCGCCTATCGACTGTCATTAATCCTTGTCATTACCAGCATAATTGCACTCCCTGCAGGGATCATTTCGACGATGTTCTTCACGCCAGAATGACGTGGCAGGTTATCATCAGTGATATGCTGTATCCTGATAATGGCCGCTATGCGTGGTTCCGAGACATCTTCAGTCACCGCCATTTTTCGCTTTTCTGCAAGCGTTGTATCCCCAAGTTTCGCATCCGTATGAAGTAACGGAAGCACTGAGCTGGAGAACAATTTTGCTTCTATAAGCAAAAACGTTGTTTTATTGTGAGCGGGTTTTCATGACAACTATCCACATCAGTCTTCTTTTTGCTGCTCGATTCCATATCCACGTCGTTGTCGGCTGTTATGGCTTGCAATGGGTAATAAACACAAATGTGTTGAGAATAAGCACTGTGCTTGATGTCTTCAATTCGATTTATATCTTATTTAACTGCAAATGCTGCTCACCACACTCTCATGTTTTCCATCTACTCATTGTTCCATTCTTGTAGCTTTCCTTGAATTCATACAGCGCACTGTTATTTGACTTCACTGAGTGTTATTCGAGTACGTGTGGAAGCAAACCCTCCACAGCGCCTTCTGAACGTTCGAGCAAGCGATAGGTCCTGTGAATTCTCTTGCAAGCGACGAATGTCGTTCCAATCCATATAGGTGCATTCCCCTTTCCTAAAATGTTTCTGCTTGTCCGCATCGTTTATATAAAAGTTGCATGTAGGCCAGCACTTGCAGTTACATGCAAGCGATAATGCGACCCTAATCGCCGCGTCAAATTTCATCTATCAAGTGTGATGCTCCCGGCCTCCGTGGACCTCGGGCTTGATTGGGGGTCAGGTTCATGCAACACAAAAGTGTTCCCATGCCCACCGCATGCGTCTGCCCAAAATGGGAGTAGGGAAAATGCATGTGAGTTAAAGCAGTAGGTCTGCGTGATAGGCGTTTTTTGGAATGGACCCACACAAACTGAACTGTTGCAAAATGAACAGAACAAAGGTCGATTCTTTTGTTTGTCATTGGAGCTTCGCTGTATTTTTTTCAAAGGAAAATTGTTTTCGAGTTGCGTTCGACTGTTCAAATATCATCGCAGAACTGACTGCATAACAATTCTAATTGAGGGTTTTCAGCTGAAACCGAATCTATGAATGGAGGCATTAGTTGAGCAGAAGACGATTGCATGAACATCTAATCATAACAGTGAGTTGTTTTGAAAATGCGCTAAAACCTTGTTGGGGAATTATTAGGATGATTCGAAAGCGACAAGAATTTATGCAGTGATACCGTTGTAATGGTGGCACAAATTGTGTAAGAAAGCCCATCCCTTCGGTTCTTCGCATGGATTTCTTGCTCTTAAATTATTTCTGGCCGTATCCGTTTCTTTCGTTTTCTATTTCTGTGTGAAGTAATCCAGAATGATGAGGCTTTTTGAAACTCAGATGGAGGAATTGTGCCGATAATGCTCAGACCTTACCATTACTTCTGCGCACATATACATTTATTTATTCAGCTAAGATGGTCCCTTCTTTCGGATATCGTCGATCTGATGGGCTAAACCTCAAGGCTGGTAACCTAAAGCAGCTGTTAACAGCTGTTTTAATCTTGTAGGGTGAGCTCGGACGGCATACAATCAAAGGGGCCAGTGGCTTTGTGAATACAGATTGCTTCTGCTAGGCTGCTGAATCTTAATTCTTCGTTTTGAGTCTATACTAATCTGCTGCCTTATTTTCATTTTCCTCTGTTTCCAGGTTTCCAATAATTCGTCCAGAGCAAAAACACGAATAACATTTTTCAATCCCAAAAGAATGTATGCATATTTGCTTTGCTTTAATGTGAGATCACAAATCTTTCACCGCTTTATGTCTGTATAAGCTTGTCTGAATGTCCGATGAGATACTCAACCAAATTATGGTTTAGGTGATGAACTTTCGAAAAAGTTAGAGCTGTTCAAATGTGCCAATAAATTTACATGCATTCTGTGACCATTCACGCAAATGTTTGCGATGATTGTGTTGCACATCGCTTGACAGCGAAGTTTTTTTTTTTTCTTTTTGCATGTTTTATTGTATGTCGGCGCGTTGCGAAAGTGGTCGGCTTAACGAGCAAAATTCATGTTGTAGTGATACTGTTTTGCTGTTTTGTATTTCTTTTGACAGAAAAAGAGAGGGAGAGAGGAGTGAAGTGTACCACGAGCGGAGTGAGTTTGAAGCAAAATTAGCAGTTTCCCCCTATTATCACCCATCCGTTTCATCGAACGATGGAGCCTGGACGGTCGATGATGCTTGCGATGGATTATTCTTCAACGTTCGGTCCGTGAGCCGTCTACCTTATTATCGCAGTAGTTGTCTGCGTTGTGCAGGCAGGCATTTCTCTCTTTTCTTATGAAATTCCTTATGAGGGTCTGTGGGAGTCCTTAAAAGTGATCAATCGGGCGTTTATCTAAGGCTTATCATGGCAGTGTTCGTTGCTTTTCTTTTCTTCATTCATTTCTTTTTTGTTTCAGCACAAAAGCAAATTTAGCATTCTTTTTCCGATCACAGAAGTTATCTCCAACGTTTGTTCATGTTTATATTTTTTCTTCAGGTGCATTGTGTCGAATCCAATGGGATTTACAAGCCGACTGAGCCATGATCTCAGTAACGAACCGCCCACCCCAATTCTACNNNCGCCCACCCCAATTCTACTTTTGATTCATAAATCCACTTCTGCGTCATCATGAATCGCTCGAGCTCTAACCTTACGAGGAGCATTAACGTTTCTCAGAATACAGCTGAGTACTTGAGGTGACTGTGTGGGTAGCTTTGTAAGCGTACTGGTTTTATTGGCTTACTGCCAAAACCTGGAAGGCATACATATAAATAGCGTGGCCCTAGTGATGAGCGAGAGCGCATTCCTTGCAAGAGGTTACCAAAAGTCAAAAGCCTTTGTAGTCTACGGCGGCTGAGAGCCAAAATCTGCAGGTAACAGTTATAACTCGTGACAGGGCTAGTGCGATGGCTCAGCATATGAAGATTAACTTTTCGCTGCTCAAAGGTAGCAGCGTATTTCAAACTTTTGTCGGTTTTGCAGTGACACATGCAAGTGGTCTATCACATGTATGTAGCGGATGGACGGTGGTGGATATGCTGGAGGAATGTGACTAAGGTGTGCAGGCGGAATTTTTTGTATTATATTTTGAACTACTAACAATCGTTTGGCCAGCAGTTTCGTAAACCGAAGCGATAAAATGTTTTCGCATGCAGCCCATTTACTATAGCAGAGGAATGCACCAGCAGGGGAGCCGACGCGCACTGTCTCATTTCGTCGCGGGTTTTTGCTATACGTTACGGAGAAATAAGTGTCTTTAATCTCATGTGCTAACTCAACAGCGCAAGGTACTCCTGACGAAATATTTATGTCGTTAAGGTGCCTCAAGTTGTGAACAACGATTTGTGAGGAGCACCATATCTAGTTTGAGCAGAGCACGAGGTATCAAACTACCTTTGACTGTTATAGCAGGAATGCTTTAGGATCCTTCGTTAGAGATTCCAGGCTAGTCTTACAATAGTTTAAGCACACTAAAACAATAGCACCGAATTTACATTCAATTTCGGAGCGAACGCAAGTATTATGCTGTCGTTTCGTCAGTGTTTAGTGTTTCTGATGCTATCATGCTGTCAGTATTATCATCGCGGTCACTATTTTTGGCGGGGAGGTTTAAAGGAAATGCGTTTTACCCATTTTTGTTAGCAGGAGGACGCTCCGAAGCGTGCAATAAATTGCTTCTTTGGCTCAGTAGTCTGATCAAGTTGGGCTTTTATCCATTGAGCACGATGATGAGCTCTATGTGGTGTGCTTCAGAATTAAGTTGACTGGGCTTACATTCACAGGTTTGTAGGAATGTTGAATTTAGTGCCCACCTATATTAGTTCGGCTTGAGGGGTTATTTTTTCCCGTTTACACTGTACAGTGTTTGCCGTGATGTGCAGAATGGTTCCAGGATTGGTGACGGCTGAGGTTAGAGTTGACGGTTACTGACCTCGGTGTCGAGCAAGGACTTTCAGAAGGAAGTTTCTTGAAGGAGGTATATGTGCTGGACTGACGAGTAGATGCGATGTCCGAAGCGGTCGTCGTTTTTTTTTTGCAGAATTTTTGATCTACTTCCGGCGCTTTTGATGAGTGTGGTGTTGGAGGCAACGGAATGCGTCATTATCCTTAGAGGCTAAAATTTGTCTGAGCAATGCTGATGGAAGTTTTTCGATTTGATGGGTCTCGGACATAACTGGAAGCTGCTCGGCGTCTAATACGTTGTTGTGTATAAGGGTGGATAACGAGGTATCCGAGGCAACGAAGCACGCTGAGTTTAGAATAGTGGAGTGCGGCGATGTCTATTTGTGAGCAATCTGTTTCATCTGTGAAAGGATTGCGTGTAAGCGAAGGGTCATTTACAATCGTGCTAGTGGGGTGTATTTCTTGAAAGCATGACCACAGTTGTTCACATTGAAGATTCGGCGCCATTGACTTGCTCTTCGCTGTAGTGTGGAATTTTTAATTGGAGATGTTTGACGTTCTTATTTATGGAGTGAAAAATGTTACAAGCAGGAAGGATCAGTCTTGTTGGGCTTCTTCTTATGGTAACGTTGAGGGTTTCGATACTGTTTTTCCCATGCCAGAATTTCTTGTCGGCACGTAGAGGGGATCAGGTTCAGTTTCTTGCTGTGTGGCATTGATCTAAGAAGGTTGTGGCAAAGCAATCAACGGAAGTCGTTCACAGATTTACAGGTAAGATATTCGGGGATTAGAAAGACTTTTGATTTCAAGGAAGATCCTTCTTTAATTGGAGCCGAATATTTGCATATTCGAAGTGTTATTGCACCTGAAATGGTCAGTAGAAACTTCCTAAGTGCTCGTCTGTTCTTCGGATAATGAACTCTCAATTTATTCACTATTCAGTGCAGACCCAAATGTAGCGAGCTTATAGGATGTGCTCAAAAAATGCAATGACGAAAAATTTTTCTAAACATGTTGTGAAGGGGGTGGTTGACGTTTAAAACAATCAAAAGAGAAACAATCAAAGAGACAAAAGAGACATTTCGTTTTGCAAGCGCCTTATGGTAATGTTGTAGCCGTGTACGTACGTCTGTGTCGTTCTCTCCGATAGTTTCAACTTGCTAATCACTGGAATTATAGCTAATTAATTTGATGGGCCTGATCTTGGAAAAGATGGCCTGAGTTTTGATAGAATGCTTTGCATCCATTAATGTCGGAAGAGTTATAGACATCTAATGGTGCCAGAGGATTTTTTGCATATTCTCGAAACATTGTTAGAATTTGCAACGAACAACTCATTTGAATTTGCGTTAAAAATCCGCATATCGATCTTTCATCATTTCGATTCTGCTCTTCTTGTCATTTTTATGCAATCATTGCTATTTCATATCTGTACATGATGCTTGGTCACTGTTATCCAATCGGGGTGCATTCCTTATCGGTATTTGGTGTCTATTTTGATGCTGAATCTGCCACAGCGAGAAGAAACGTCTTTAGATAGTTTGTTCCTTTTGAAACGAGCTAGTTAATGGTTAATTTGTCCACAAAATTATCCTGTTATTTCAATGATGTCATCGGGTTGTTCCGTTTGTTCCAATTCTTGTTCTTCGAAGAACAACGTTCTTCCGTTTTTGCAAAGATGCTATAAAAATGTTTGTGTAATTTGAGTGAGTGGCGATAAGGAACGAGCAATCATTCTCGCAATTTTGGTTAGTTAGCAATGAGCGATATATTTATCATCCTAATTATTTTGTATTGTTTTTTTTTTGGAATAAGCTTGTCGAATGCAAAAGACTATTTGCTTTGAGGGACTAAGCTTTGATCTTCGCAATAGGGAAAGGGTAATACTTCAATAATTTCAACAAACGAACAGAGAATAAATGACATCGCATTTGAAAATATATAACAGCAGAGAAGGGTGTGAGAAGAGGATTCGTCCTCATATGGGCTTGCACGATGGCTTTGCATCACATAGGTTCAGTAGTTGAGAATTTTTCACCTAGGAGTAGATGTTCCCCACAGGATTGCAACTAAAGTTCTCACTAGAGCTGCTAATGCAACTGGAGAAAATACTGAAAATAATTTCTGTTTTCAGGTAAGTAACCGTGAACATGGACAAGTTGCAGGAGAAGAGTTGTGAACATATGTAGGAGGCTTTCATCCCATGTTTATGAGAAATCCTCTACCTACGCAAATCGAAACAACAGATATGAGAGTCTGACGTATAGAGCTGCATGAAAGAAGATGGGAAAGCTGGAGGGTACAGAGGAAAAGGAAACACTGAGAAGTAAGGAGAGAGAGAGAGAGAGAAAGTTCTCCATGCTTTGTGAAGTTAAGTTGAGCGCTATCACACACATCACACGTGCGGTGTTCTCGGGCAGCCATCTGCTCGAATGGCCTCTCTTTATACATTGTATTGTTGTTACATCCATTCGATTTTTAGTAGCAGTTTATCTGTTGATTTCACTCGTATTATTCACTCATGAATTCCAGAATTTGCAAGTACCGCTTCTGACAAAAGCGAATCCACGCGCATGACGCTTTATATATATATATATCTTAGAACTGGATTTATGAATAGTCATGTTTATAAACTCTGCGGATTTATGAATAGTTATGTTTATAAACTCTGCCGACCGATATTCGAAGCTCTATAACAGCAATTGGAGTTCGTTCTTTTCGATTACCATCGTGTCGCTCATAGTTTAGTTAAAATATTCGTTATTCAGAGCAGAGAGTTTGACAAAAGCAGTTATCCATTCTTAATAACTCATTTAAACACTCCAATACACATCACCTATACGTCACGGTCGAAATGGTCACTTTTAGTTATTTCGTATCTTTCGTTTATGATCAAATAGATTCTCGTCGGCGGAAGCAGTTTCCTTCTCTGTGAATAATCTCACCTTTAATCATTGAATCTCTTCGGAATCACCAAAACGAATGCCACGCATATGCGTTTATTGCTGCTATTGACCCTTACAAAAAGCACATCTTTCAGCCTTTAATGTACTCGATTGAATTAAGAGCTTTTCGCTGAACAAGTTTCACAGAATCCCTAAAAAAAAGTCTAAATTTTTGTTTCATCTGCTTATTTAAAACGGTTTATATGGCATTCGATCGATTTGCTTAACAACAAAACCAGGCCTATAGTGACATCGGACAGTTCGTGGCATTCATGCAACGTTTTTTTGACGGAAGTAATGTTTGGATGGAGCTAAGGTTTGTTTCAGTGTCTTTAGTGGGTAATAATATTTAGCCGGCATACTATTAATAAGCACGTCTTGACTACTAAATTCCCGGTTTTTCCTTCTCCCTAAAAGACTGAACATGATGCAGTGCCGTCCGAGGTGTTCCAATCAGGCATGTTTTCAGCGTTTCAAATCCGGCCGCTATCTGCTTTTCAATGCATTGAAACGGACTGCTGAAATCGGCAAACCCGCTTAATATATCACTGCATATATCGCAGTTATTGCAAACGGCACTGTATCCTAGGTTTTGCACTTAGGAACTTTCTGTGCAGTTAAAACAGCTCTATATTATTGCAAATTGCTGTTTCGCAGTACGGGTTCGAGATCTGTCTAATGCAATATGTAAATTGTGGAATACCTATCGCTTCGTTTTCTCTCTAAGGTACATTGCTTCAGCTGGGAAAAGCAAAATTTGTTCCACTGCGAAATTTGTATCGAGTGCGGATCTCTCATGAAATTGTTCTCTCATGAGATTCCAATCGTTGCGCTCAGAAGCTGTCTAAAGAGTCGTTGAGCGGCATTCACTTCCACATTACTTCCCACCATAGGCATCATCCTTCTTGATGCTGTTATGAGTATATGGAATATCCGATAGCAAAAGCAAAGGAATTACTTGAATGGAACGAATCGTTTCTCTGTATTGCAAATATTGACACTTTTGCGCCTAGAAATAGCAGTTCCATCTCAGTCTCCATCTCTTTAGAATTGCACATTTGAACCCTCTCAGCATTTTGCCTTAAACGCTTCGTTTGACCTTTAATGCCCCTCTCATGTGTTCCGTTTTATTTTATATGACAACAATTTTGGTTTTATGTCTCGATTTGGTTTGTACTGGGAGAGGCTTGCTTGCGTACCGCACTTCTCATTTAGTGTTGATATATTTTCGTTGCTTTTATTATCTTATAACTGATATGAATAAATGTTTATTTGTTTTGTTATGAGCAAACTGTGAAAAAACTGTCCAAAATTACTGCGAAAATATAAGCGAGCCCTTCTGACGTATCCAAGACGATGAGAGGAATTCCTACAAGATGAAAAATTTTATTTCGAGCGTGAAGGAAGTCCCAAATATAATATTACTGGAAAATGTTCGAGACGAACAGATTCTGCATTTGTCTCGTGCTATGTTCTCTTGCTCTTTGTATGTGAACGGTGTAATTTAGCAGGATATCGTGCATGAATTAGTTTATATCGCTCATAAATTGCTTGCAGCTAACGCTATTTCGGCTCATTAGCTATCATCAGCAATATCAATACATGAAATTCGGAAACTTGTGAAATTCATTTCCATTTCAATACGAGCCTTATTGTGAATTCCCTTGAACCATTTGCATTGAACATGTGTTTTGCCATTCCAGCGCTGAGAATGTTTTCGTCGATATGGTGGCGGTACATGACCGTTTGCAAATTTTAGCCATGTGGAAACGCGTTGATTGTTTTGATGTACCGGATGAAAGCAACATCTCTCGATATCCAATATTATATAGCATATTTTAATATTCGTTTACTGAGGAAACTTGCCATTGTCTCATAACATACAAGTTGTAAAGCAGCTTCTTTTGTGCAGCTATTATACGTGTTAGGCATCAGAAATGACATTCCTTCTCAGAGAATTTAGTTGATTTTGCCGAGCAGCATCACTCGATCGATTGTATAAATTTTGAGCAAGGAACTGAAATATACTTCTTCCAACTTGTATTCCACTTCGAATGTGCTGCACTGAGTTTTATCAGCCATAAGGAGTCTAGGACATCCTTCTGCATTGTTACAAAACAAGTCAGCCTGATGCAATACTATTCGATGTTAAAAAAGGTGCTGCAGCATTTGTAAGTGGGCTGTATTTACTTCGGCGTTGTTTTGGGTTGTTCGGAGATGAAACGACGGAAGACCTTGGTCGCTTGTTTCTACCACCCTCTACACATTATCTATGACGCCGTTCTGCGAATGCAGGTTCAAGTATAACGGTGCCTGGTCTGCTTCATTTTCGCATAAATGCTTTTGGTTCAGTCGTACTCATCTGGTCTGGTGATTTGCAAAATGGGCCACTGTCAAATTTTGAAGTCCGTTATCATTGAAAAATCTGTGCGGCCAGAACTGACCAACAGCGGTGTACATTATATATATATATATATATATATATATATATATATAT
>JAARMF010000474.1:26258-56065 GCA_022844705.1 Toxascaris leonina | reverse complement strand
CCCCCCCCCCCCCCCCCCCACATAATCCAAAAATACCACCATGTACCTTCCAATTCACTTTTTCAACATGTCTATCGAACAGCTGAATTCAACAACGGCTCTGTGCAAGACTGTGTTGATCGAATAAGCGGATGTGTAAATAATTGACAAATTACGAAATCGTCCACTTCGCAGTGTTTGTGTAATCGCGTTGACAAACTTCGCTTCTCTATGTCTGTAAGGGGATTGTTGAATGGGCAAAATGCGGTGCGTCAACTCACTCTCCCCACTAAACGTTCGGAGTGTAATAACGTTCAACGCTTCGATGAGACGAAAAAATAGTAGCCAATTTCACATGTCATTCAATACAAGCGTTCTTGCATTATTTAGTAGAGTGTGGAGAGAGGTGTTGAGATGTGCAAGATTGATGGTGATAGGCAGCATATTCCTACGCATATTGTGTGAAATCGAAACAGGGAAGTGGAGGAATGTAGGACGGAAAAAATCGCAGCTTCAATTAGATGGAAAGCCTAATCCAATTTGCGTAATCATTCATAGAGGAAGTTGCAGCGAAACTTTGACGAACGTAGGTGTCAGGGAGACAGGTGAGGAAGATGAAGTCAGCCAGGAAACCACATTCTGCACTTCTACTCACTTTTTGCATTATAAATTGCCGTCAACTTTTGTGCGAAGTGTGCCAAAGAAGACAAAATTGTCGGTGAGTTCCGGACTCAAACCTGAAATTCTGTATCTCGCCTTCGTTTGAGGCATTTCTGCTTTTTCCACCTTACAGGGAAATTCAGTTTCAGTTCATAGAAGAATGCGAATTTCGAAACAGTTTCTTTCAAATTAAAAATGTTTCTACGCATTGCGCAGTCATTCAGCGTTCATTTCGTACGTGCCGCTATGCCAAAGTCTCCAGAACGGTGTCTTCACCTAAACGTTATCCATCATCTTGTGATGAGGAATTCGTCATCGTCTCATTTTCGATTAAATAACTGAGGCTCGTACATCATTCAAGAAAAAGCACGTCGACAGTTTTAATCGAAAGGCTAGGTGGGTGTTTTTCTTGAAATGGCTCATTGTGCCTTCTTCGCTTTTGTCGTCAAATGTGAATTCTTTTGCCTTCTTCGCTTTTGTCGTCAAATGTGAATTCTTTTGAGCAATTAATGGCGAGAAATTTTGCGTCCGACTATGCCAGTAATTGGAATTTGGGCATACTTTAATCAGCTACTTTCGCATCTTATTGTAGGAGTTATGGCGTCATTCTCTCAACTCCTGCTCCTCTTACTTACAATCTCATGCGGAGAAACTCCAAGAGTTTCTAACAGGTTCAGTTCCCACAGTGACTATCAATCCATATAAGTGTCATCGCTTAATGAACACGATTCGCATTCACTATTAAAACCGAAACAGCAGTCGTACGAATCATACAAGCGCTACGCAGGTTCCCAGACGCTAAGGCAACCGCTCCATGGGAACGGGTAACTACAGCTGAAAAAAAAAACGAACACAGCAACGAGCATATTCAAGTCAGTCGGTTTGTGAAGTCAGCAATGAGAGATATAATCCAGCGCTTTGCACTCGAATGGTCAATTGGAGAGTTGCATACTAATTTTGATATCAATTTGTTTAGTAGGAGTCAGAACAGTGGGAGTTTGCTGGATGTCGTTTGATGCACATTGAAGCTTATTTTGCGCCTTCTCGCGCACTTATTTAACGCAAGTTGCAGAGCGTCGGTGCGCAGTGCGCATTTGTAAATATGTGTTTAGAGAGATCTTTCGACTTATGCACAGAAAAGTATGCTGATGAAATCGCATGTCTCTGTAATCTATGTACTATTTGATCAGCACTTATCATAACTGTAAAGTGGAACAACGAAGTTTGACTTTGCAAAATATGGCTTCGTTCGCAGTGAGGCGCACACCGAAGAAATCTATTAGGCTAACATGTTTCCACATTTAGCTTATAACACGGCACTGTTACGAAAATCGGTTCTGAATTCCATCAGTAATCAGTTATTGCCCTTTCCAATGATGCTATATTTCCTCGCGAGTCGATCCTCAGAAGAGAGCATCGGCGAACACAATATATATCGCTTTACGCTTGATATTGCTTGTGGGGCACAACGTCCATTAATTTATGCATTCGTTTTGTCTTTTTTGCCATCTCTCCATATTGCCATTTCATCCATAAGCCTACAGTAATCGTCTGAATATTGACTGATGAGGTCGACAAACGGAAATTCGTTGATAGAACTTGCATCGGAAATTGTTCCTCTCGGTAACTGTTGTAAATTGCCGCATCTTTTCAATATATTGCTCTCGATCAAGAAAAGAATATCCTCCATCAAATGCCGCAAAAATATAACTCAATTCATACCCCTTACATTAGCGTTTTTGTTTTGAAACTTCACTCAACAATAAGAAGGAATGCGGTAGGACATAGTGAATTCGAGAATAACGCATAAAATTTTCACTGTTTCTACAAAAGTAGAATTGAGAAGATTTGGGAAGTCGAAATTGAACTTGAACAAACATCGATCGAAAAACTCGGCTGAAACAAAGTTAATAAACTGGCAAGTATTGAAGGAAGATGCTTAAAGGTAAATGAAAGAGTTCCACAGCATTTTGTCAATGGCACGATGAATTTGCGGAGTTAATCTTATTGAAAGATGTGCATTCACTGCATTTCAGACGGATGAATAATATTAATTAACGCTCTAAGTTGTTAATTATGTTGCAGATTTATTCAGATTGAAAGAGTGTGTTCGGTCCTTAATTTCACATTATCCGGCCGAGTGGGATTTCTTTCTTCCTCTTTTTTTTTTTCAGAAATAGGGCTTCGCACATCGGCGATCGACTCATCGGTCGAATTTAAGAGAGAGACCGATGTCCAATTTTTTTTTTCACTTTCCACTGATTTGGTGAAATTTCATTGTTTGTTCGATATGAATATCGGCAAAAGTTCATAGGTCCCTTTTCTGCTCATCACAACAGCTTCACAGTCTTCATTCAATTGCGCAAGTATTGCATTTTTCTTCGCCATCTTTTTTCTTGTGTTCGCTCAACGTTGTTGTGTGCATCGTCGGTTTATGGTGCACAATTTCTGCTGGCTATTACGCGGTTGATGTTTTCTTAATGGTGAACATATATCGGCTTTACTGTGAGGAGTATTTATTCTCGCTGTTTCAGAACGTCAAAAACTTCCCACTCGAGAAACGAATGAGTCACCCTCACACGGAAAACTGTTGAATAGAAAAACTGTGCATTGCGTCGGGTGTTACTCGGTGACCGAAAATCGTTGGCTTCAATCACGGCCTGCCACCTGCTTTTGATGTTTTTGGTAATGTTGGGATAGTTGACAGAACTGATTGGATAAAATCGCTGTTGGAGTTTTCTGATTTTCAGAGATCTTTCTGTTCAGCTTTCTCATATTGGGGATGCTCATTAAATTTTTTGAGTTCTTCCAGATCTTAATGCTCATATGTTNTTGAGTTCTTCCAGATCTTAATGCTCATCTGTTTTCTATGTTAGGGTAGATGATTGCCCACGTTGGAGAAATAGTGCAGCTTAAGAGATTCTTACAGATTTGATTTTGAATCATCTCGATATGCAATTTCGGTGCTTCCGAACCGATGAAGTTGAAAGAAAAATAAATTTGTTGAATTTCCTCACTTTTCATCGTTTTCAAAACGATGGTGATATCAGTCGTGTAGAAATCTATCAGTGATAATGAAATTGCCATTTTATAGAATACATTACTTTTATTTTGTTGCATTAACGTTGAATAACGCTATTTGAACAACGCCATAATAAAGTGTCTGCCGCTTCTCGTTTGTTTCATTGATGAATCGAAAAAAAAGATAGCACCAATTAGAACAGAGAACGAGTTCTTGCAAACGCATTAAACACTCAGCGTGCTTCGTAAGTCGCTTAGTCGGTTCGCATTTGCGTCTGTCCAATTTCGTCTTTCCTTTCCCAGTTCAAAAGCAGTCGCTTAATTCTTTCCACACTATCCGTCTTTCCATATTCACTCAGCTACTCGAATGCAATGCAGTTATTGTTTCGAGTCTGAGGATTGTTTTCGGTTAACTGTTTCGATGGAACAAACAATCATGTAGTGCGACGAGCAATTTAACTTCATTATGCCTTTTTGGATTTCCGGTTTGAATGTGCAAAAAGGTGAAGAGATCGACAAGTATATGTGGTCCTCTCCGTTTAGTTCCCACCTTCCCCATATATAAATGTTTAACTTGTTTAATCATCAAGAAATGATTTCAGCCATTTCGTAGTTTATGTCAGTTATGTCCGAATGAAGAGTCGTTAAGCAAAACGTTATGACCTCTTGCGCAAATAGTGCTGTCCAACATTCTCTTTCTTTTTAATTGGCTTTGAGATTAATTGTACCTGACTGGCATCTTATTGAACTTTAAGCCTCTTTTTCGCTAATATAAAGCTACAACAGAAAACTTTTATTGGCAAGCTTTGATATCGCCTGAAAGTACATTGTATGTTGCATTATGCTGCATGACAAATTCCTTTAAATGCCTTCATTCAGAATCGTTACGTATTGTCCCAGAACAATCCCTCTTTTTATGGCATTGGCACGTTTCTTGCACCACGTTGAAAATAAACAATTTAGTTGAGTACGCATAGCTTGTTTATAGTAAAAATTATCAAATTTTACGGCAAAATGATGTTTCAAACAAATCAGGGTATTTCTTTATTTACTTCCTTTTAATTACTTTTTAAGAAGCACACTTCAGTGATTATGTCATATTGATTTATTGCAACCACTGCGTTACAACGAAAGCATTCCTGTGAGGCTGGAACTATCCTCGTTAAGTCTTTGTGCAGAATCACAGAACGAATTTTCACTGAACCCATCACAGCGTAAATGATTCGTTGCTCATATTACACAACTATGACTCAGCAAGGGAACTCCGCAAGTTGTCAGCTACTGTAAATCATCTGATTCTACAAAACTCCATCCACATTCATTTTCTGGACATGTCATCGACAACAATGGAAGGTTTTTTCGCCGCAGCGAAGCAGTTACATTAATGAAAGCCATGGTCGACTTTGAAGCATCTGCGATCTTTCGGTTGGCCAGAAAAAATTCCGCTTATCAATTCGGTGATACCGAAAAAACTGCAATAGAATTGGCGAAGCAGTGGTCGTCCTCTATCGGATCCTGAAAACTTGATTTTAACGAAACTTGTCTGAGAATACGCTTCTTGTGCAGAATATTTTATATTTCTAGAGAGTGCCAATCGTTGAAAGCAGCAGAGATTTTGATAAGAAAATACGCCGTCTATTTATACTATTCATGGCACTTTCTCATGATATGTAGCAGTGTTCGAATCTTCAAATCATACTTCCATTTGCTAATGCTTTTGTGATTATCATGATGTGCATTCCCGAGCACTGCAGCTTGTTTATTAGAAAATAACCGCGGTTGCTCAGTGGTCTTCTGCATTATTTCTTATCTGAGAAATTCTTTGGGAAACACTTCTCTCCTCTTGTTTAGAATGACGGACTTTTTAGACAACATCCGGTTAAAGTCCCCAAGGTCATGGGCAACATGACCCTGGTTCGATTCCGGCCGGTTGAACACGTCATCCGTAAATGCATGAGGTGTCGCGTCATAAGCGTGGAGCAAAAAGTATCGCCACCCGTCACGGCTGGTCCACGTTGGACAGGCAGGTGGGGCTGAAAAGGGGTCTCGCTGGCCTGTGGCCAGTAGCCACCCAAGAAATGGGGGGACTTAATCCACGGGATCACTATGCCCTTGCGAGTGGTTATCCACGAACAAGGGTCCGGGTTCATACCCTGGCTGGGAGGCAACTCCCCACGATCTCGGGTTCACGTTCACGCGGTTGCTCAGTGGTCTTCTCCATTATTTCTTATCGGAGAAATTCTTTGGGAAACACTTCTCTCCTCTTGTTTAGAATGACGGGCTTTTTAAGCAACATCCATTTCGAATGGTGCAGTGAGGAAGTATTTATTTATTTATTTAATTTATTTATTTCGTCATCACTTGACAATGGGCAACTGTTTGCCTTTATGTCGCATCAAAACCTTCAATTCAATGATCACGTTGGCTGTGCAAGTTGAGCACTTGAGTCGCACGGTGTCTATCGGTCTCTGTCCCATATTTGTTTTGTAAATTTTACACACATAGTTCTTTCTTCTAGTACGACCATGGGTTGCTACGGTGATTAAGCTGTTAGGAACGAGCTTGACCTAGCGTCCTTCATCTGCTTCACCAGCTTCTGAAACTCAATATCTGCAAGGGGATTGATTTCACTCCAATAGTATTTTGCCTTGAGGTCCTCAATTTTCTCGTATTTTTTCCTCTGGTGGATTACTCGAGTGCCATGCTTTAGTACTCGCTGAATAATTAGTAGGTCTTTTTTACGCGCAGTCATTGTCACTGGGATGAATAGCCTTATCCTTGATGACACTAAGCTGTTATGGAGCATTGTGGCTTGTGCCTCAGACAGAAGTGGTCGGATGCGAGTGGTAGAGGCTGGTGGAACACTGCTTTTGATATAGCGTTAAAGTGCCTTCGATAGGTCAACTGTTGGTCGAGGAAAAGACCAAGGTTTCTTGTACCATCTTTTACCTTTATCCTTTTGTCGCCAATAACCAATTCCAGAGCTGGGATGAGCAATACCTGCTAACCACTGTTTTCGAAGAGTTAATTTTCATGTACATCATTTCCAAGTGCTTCCCGATTTTAGCAAAGTCTGAGGCCATATAATCCATCACTTTCTGTTCGTGTGAAGCTCGTTCCCGATACAGTAATTGCACATCGTCCGCGAACAGAACTAGTTTCCCTTGTGTGTCTACTCTGATGAGCGACGCCAAGAAGAAGGAGAACAGGAGGGGTGATAAAACAGAGCCCTGGGGGAGGCCAGACTTAACCAATTCTTTGCTGGAGCAAGCACCGTTTACCACTGTACTTACCCACCTTTCACAAAGCAGGTTGCTTAGAAGTCGGAGTGCTGTATCGTGGGGATCAAGAGCGTCTATGAATTTTTGCAAGAGGATCTGTGTGTCAACAGTGTCGTATGCTTTTTGTATATCCAGCTGTAAGATGTATCCGATCTTGGCGTCATCCATTCCCTCAAGCAGGAATTCGGTTATTTCAGCGGCAGCAGTGAGGATAGAATGTCTTGCCCGAAAAGCATGCTGGGATGTAGGTACATAGGGTTCAAGCGCTCTGTAGAGCTGAGGGTAGATTGATCTTTCAAAAAGCTTTAGCACCGTCGACTGCAGCGCTATTGGGCGGTAGCTGGCCGGGCTATGAGGGTCACCTTTTTTGAACACTGTTACAGTTGCCGCTTCCTTCCACTTCATCGGTACACGTCCAGTTTCAATTATGCAGTTGAAAAGGCGCAGCAGTTGTCGGGCAAGGTAAAACTTGCCAAGTTTAATTATCTTGCAGCTTATTTTATCAGGCCTCGGCGCCTTATATGGTTTAAATGTTTTTATAGCTTTAAAGAGCGTATCGTAGCCCATTCCATGATACTTGAAACTGCATCCGTCTTTTTTAATCAAGGGCATTGCATCTTTACGTTCCCATGGCTTTAGGGAGACAAAAAACTTGTTTAGTTCATGTTTAGTCAATCTTAGCAGCCGATTTTTCTCTCTCATCCACCTTCGAATCTCGGAAGGCAGATATTTATCGTGCCACCGCTTTGGAATCAATGCCACGGTTGATGTTCTTCGCAAAGATTTCGTACGCCTCATCGATATCGCCGTTGTCTAATGCTGCGTAGAAGTCACTCCAATTCATGCGCGAGATTTCAGCATTCCAGTTTTCAAAATTTAAGCGAGACCATTCCCGACTCGTGAAAGTTTCAACTTTTGTATCACGCCTCTTGTTTAGTCGTTGCCCATGCAATACTTTAATGTATATAGGGCAGTGGTCACTGAATGATAGGTCAAAGAATACGGAGCTAACTAATTTCGAACGTCCCTGGGAGGAAACACATACATCGAGACAGTGCGAAAGCCTAGCGCTATATTTCTCATAATTCTCAAGGTTTTTCGATTCAAAAAACCCTTTAGTGGCTCTAAATCGCAGTTTGAGTTTATGTCGCCAGCAGAAATCGGAAATGCTTTCGAACTGCATTCCTCCGATAGAAGCTCGTCCCAACATTTTATAAGGTTCTTCAGCCTGGCTGAGGGTGGCTTATAAAAAACTGTCAGCAGGACGTTATGGAATTTTACCACAATTTGCTCGTACTCTGCTCCCTTTGCCATAATAGTATACTTCAGTTGCTTTGCGTTTAAACTCTTTCTTATTCAAAGCAATGTCCCGCCTCCCCTTGTCCTTAATCTGCAATTGCTTACTAAATCAAAGCCTCTAATCTGAAATAAATGCAGCGGGGTGTTTTTGTTGAACCACGTTTCGCAGATACCTACAAAACAGAGATCATTTTCCGGACGAATTCCTCCACTTCGGCAAATTTTTCACTGGTTAAAGATCGCAAATTAAGAAAGGCTCCCAGTATCGTGCGCTCACACTGCCCAGCCTGTCAGTTAGAAGATGTGGTCTTCACTTGATTCAGCCTCCACGGTCGAGGTGAGGAGAGTTCTACGAGTTCCAGGTCGTCGTTGACTCGCCACTTGAACATGCTCGCTTCTTGATTCTTTCGGAAGCCTCTGCCCGTGCTTCTCTTTCCTTGGCTTATTCTGTGCTGTTGAGGTCCCGTTGTATCCTGGTACGAGGAGGAAGTAACGTGGCAAAAAGCTTTCTTTCTTTCATTTTTCGAAGTAACATTCGTGCGGTGTTCTTGTGTTGGAACTTGATTTTCATTATTCGTGGTTTATTGTTACGTTTCATACCGTGTCTGCGGCTTTCCTCCTATTCAGTTTCTGGCACTTCGCAACTCCGCAGAATTCTCAATGCCAGCGTTTTGTCGTTGGCAATCGTTTGATCATCTGTATCAGCCTCCGGGGCTCCTAAGATGACCAAGTTGTGTCCCTTCTCATCGCGTTCAGCGAACATCTTGAACGCATTGTAGCATTCTTGGACGAACTGAGCCTTGGCTTCGTTATCTCCCATCTCGAAGGCGAGGATAATGCTGTACTACTGGTATGGTTGATCGCGCACACTCCAACTGGCGCATTAGGCTATCGACCTTGAGTTGTAGTTGCTTATTTGTGGACGCAATCTTCTCGTTCGCTGCAGCAAGCTGTTGGTTTGATTCGACCAGGTTCGATTCGATTCAGCCAAAGTAGTTATTATCATCCACAGCGCCTTCACTTCTTCCTGCAGTGCGCTTGCTTGTTGCTCGGCCACTTCACTGAAGATTGCTCGACACAACCGCGCGCGACGAACACAAAAAAGCAAGAATATGGGTTGCTATAGTATTTATTTATTTCGTCATCATCGGACAATAGGCGATTGTTTGCCTTTATGTCGCATCAAAACCTTCAATTCAACGATCACGTTGGCTGTGCAAGTTGAGCAGTTGAGTCGCACGGTATCTATCGGACTCTGTCCCATATTTGTTTTATAAATTTTATACACATAGTTCTTTCTTCTAGTGCGACCAAGGGTTGCTATAGTGATTAAGCTGTCGAGGAATGAGCTTGACTTTGCGTCCTTCACCTGCTTTACCAGCTTGACTTTGCGTCCTTCAAGTACGACTGAATTTTCCTTTCGTTTCTACACGCATATGAATATCCGTTTAGTAAGACGGAAAAATGTTAATTCCAATGGCTTCTCGAAAGTTTTGGATGGCGTCGTGCTAATTTCAGACGACCATTTTCCCTGATGAATGTGTTCCGCCGACGGCGGCTAATACGGAGAAATTGCGCCGGCTGCGCTTGTGATGGCAACACTGGTTTATCCGAAATAGCACGCTTATTCAAAGAGACTTATATGTGTTTACTGGAAAGCGGTGTTAGAACGATGCGGATTCGAGTAACTGACGTCATTGAACCCATTCGATTTGAAAGCATCAAGTAGAAGCATTCAGGAGAGCATCTACACACTTGCAAATAGCATAACACACAGGACGGTACAACTTTTGTTGATGCGTAAAGAAATTGCAATTATGTCACTGAAAGTCGAAACAATTTTTTAATGCTGTAAGAGAAGGGAAAATCAAAGAATAGGTGGAGGAAAAATTGCACTCAGATGTAGCTGCAAATATGAGTGGTAATGATGACTAACGAACAGTCTGACGTTGTTTTCTGTGAACCTCTTTTCCAACTAATTCTTTGCTGTGTGCTTATCTTTTTTCGTAATTTAAAAAGCTCACGACGAGATCAGTCGATTTTGTTAAGAACAAAATTATGAACACTGAATTTTCTTGGCAATAAACATCATTGAAAGAAGCTTTTCTTAATTGGTCGAAGTATGTGAAGGAAACAATGAAAAATAGAAATCATTTGAGATTTTTCTGTTATTCTTTGGCGAGCAGCAATTCATCCACCATTCGCTTCCCCATTACTTTTTTGGCTGAATGAAAAAACCAATGAATTCAATATTTCATCATTATTTTACAGCTGCATTAGATTTTGAGCTTTCTATTACAGCATTACACCATCAACTCCGTAAATAGTACATCGCTAATTTACACGTCTATAATTGCCGAATTATATCGGTTTGTTGCATCGTTGCTATTATATCTTTTGTGATTTCAGCCGTAAGTAAAATGTGCTGAATGAATTTCAGAAGATGGCGTTCGCAGTGGTGCTAATCGCATGTCTCATACAATGTGTTTCAGCTGGATTCTTTTACTCAGAAAGTGCCACTTGTGGTGCCGTCCAGTAAGTTCCATTCAACTGCCTATGATAACTCTTGTGTTTTCAACTTGCGAGATGATAAGGAGAGTTGTAGATATCAAAAAAGTCACTGAAAAGTTTGTTATTAGAGTGAAAAACATCGATTCTCGATAAGGGGACACGCGAATGGAGATGAATGTTATGGGGATGGAGAAGCAGATTAACTCTATTTTATTGGCGTTATTCTTGAAGGACTGACTAGTTGCATCGCTGAAATTTGCTCAATTTTGCAGCAATTTGCCATCACAGCAAACAAACTCCACGTTGCTAGGCAAACCCTCAAAGAGGAATAGCTGTTCGGTTTTTCATCTTCATTTTTTTATCGATCGAATTTCTGATTCATCCAGCAATACATAAAATTTCAAACACTTCTCGTTGATTACCTATTTTTCACAAGTGCGTTAATCCATTAAAGACTTCAACGCGTCAAATTCGAAACAAACAAATCTCTCAAAGTCGCTGGTCCTTCCAGGTTATGATCCAGATAATACGGATGCACTGGAAGAGACATTTGACAGCTTTCTGAGCTAACCGACGTTACAAACTTCGAAAATGAAACACATCACCGAGATTCTCTTCATTGTATACAAATTATATGGAATAATATTTTATGACTGCCATTGTTAGTCTATTTATATAAACTCTTATGTCCGAACTCACTTTTAACTTCATATTTCTTCACTAGCTGCAGGATAAAGAGTTGATATTTTAGTTGTCCTCGAGCGAACTGGGCACGATTTTATGGATGCAGTCAGGAAGGTGAATGCGACTTTCTGCTGCAGGTATAGTGTGGTGTGCATTTGAAATGAACTACATCAGCTTTGAACGAATGTTCTAAGCAAAGAGCACAATCGCAGTGCAGCGTTATTTATAATTGCACAGAGTCATCATCGCACCTTATATGCGTTACTCGTTTATGAAGTAACAAATATAAAGTATATCAAATGTTTAATTGTCTATGCGTTAAAATAGTGCATCAAATCAACGAAGCCATGCTTCTGCATTTATTGATTCACCTAGCACATCGCGCAGAAGCCTCTACTGCATTTCGTTACTAAGTGTGTTTACGTGCGTACGTGAGTCTGTCTATATATTATGTGTGTGGGCGTGTCTGGTATGCGTATGCACGTATGTGATGCTTGTCTGTGATCTGCTGAATGCGAATTTATATGGAAACCTATTCATATACCAAATGAAATTTTCTAAATGCATTTGAGCATATAGCTCGAACTCCTTAAAGCATCACCGCTCTTAGACTAGAAAGAAGTTTTGCGCATGAGGTTGCCGCTTAAGGATAAAGAAACTTGGTTTCGTTTTTTAGTCCACTTCTGATGTTTTTTCTACGTTACTTGACTTGTGACGTTCCATTTCGAAACTGCTCTCTTGAATTGCTGCGAATCTTTTAAGTGACAGATAAACTGGTTAGATGGTTGGTAAGTTGAAAAGAAAAAGTGCATGTTGGTTGCAGCCTTGGTTATTCATGCTCGTATCATTTGTTGTCGTCTCACTGCTATGCAGTTTGCTCTGTTCACTACTGCGATGTATTTGCTGCGGGTGCTGCGGTGATCGAAGATATTGAGAACACAACACCACTATATGAAGCGATACTTGTAATGAATCGCAATTTTATGAATCGTATTTTTTTGTTGTTGTCATAAATATACTCTTAAAGGAAGAAATTTGATATACAAAAATGATTTAGAAAATTCCCGAAGAATTATCCTCACGGCGTTTTCAAAAGAGAGAATTCTCGTGTAAGAACGGCCACATTTCCCCTACAAACACCGATACCAACACTTTCATAAACATAAATCAGTTTGAAATCTTCGTTTGTGGAACAGTTATCGCATAATATATTCGAGAATAATGCACCTTCTAAGGGATTTCAAAGAGAATTTCATACAGCACCTAAAGTATCTAAGGATTTAGGCCAACACATTTTCGTATATTCAAGCTCAGTTCCCCACAAAAAAGAACAAAGTTAGAAGACTTCTCCGATTCGCTTGCGAGAAGTGAGACTCACAGACGATGCGTGAACCGTGGTAGTGAGCGGGAACCCATTGTCTTTGAGGTGGCCTCGAGGTCATCATCAACTATACCTCTTCCAGCATATTCTCGATAATAAGACACAGCTGTTGGCTTCGGAGAGGGTTGAATGCCTCTTAAATTTGATGGCTTCGCATCCTTTCAAAATCTAGTTGTTATTCATTCACTGACCACTCTGAAGGTAATCTGTGATTTTCTCTTCGTTAATTTCCATCTCATTTTTACCAGTTGCGAAGTCTTTTCGAGTTGATTACCATTGCTACTGACCGAATGCTGTGGAAGAACTTTTCGTTTTATGAACCGAAAAAAAAATGAGTCGATCACGGAAATGTTATGAAGTTACTGAAATCGAATGCCCATTAGCACTATTACCCTTTCGGTTTGTTTCATGTCGACCTCCTCAGCCCTTCAGGTTTAAAGTTCACTGCCACATAAGGATAACATATCAAAACTATGAATGGTACCATTATTCGCATCGTAGAAAGTTTTTATACTTAATCATTCGTTGTATTTGCAATTTACGTTCATTCGTTTGCTTCTGTTGCATTGTGCCTTTTTTTTAATAGAAAAGATTTTGTAAGGCGTTGTAAAGAAAAATATCGTTGATACTTTGCGTTGCGATTACATCCGATCAAAGTGAAACATGTTGAAGTTATTTACGAGAATATGTGCATAAGAAGCAAATAAACAGAGATCGGTTTAGTTATTTAATAAGTCTGAAAGGTTTCATACATTTGAAACTGAACAAAATTTGTACAGCAAGTGCCTGAAATATATGCAGGAAATGAGAGAATTGAGCGAAACATTCACAATTTGAGGGAAGAAAATATGGACTCCCAAAGAATATCTGCAAATAAACTTTAAAACGTTCGTTCTCAACGAGTCACAAAAATCGATGAACTGTAGTAATGGGGAAGTCGTATATAAAACTTGCATCCTTCATAAAGACCTCAATTCCATGCATAAAATTATAACCAGCACGAAAAGAAATCTCATTTTCTGCATCACATCGGTAACAAAAGATTTACACTTCCCAAGAACTTTATTTTAAAAAATAGCACATCCAAAACAAAAATTCTCACTTCGAAGATGTTCTTTTAAGTCGACGCACTTTCTCCATAAATGAACGAATAGTTGCCTCATCGAGATCATTTTCCCATCGACCAGCCTTCTTGAAATATGAACCGACAATGAAGCCATCCGCATCAGCAAAACCATCAACGTTTTGCAATGTGATACCCGAACCGATGAACACGGGTAAATGAGTGTGACGACGTGTCTCTGCAAAACGACTAAAATGTAGACATTTCATAGAGTGGAAGTGACTGATTCTGCTTTGTTAATAACGAAACGTGGGAATCTTTGAGAATCCTTCGTCGATCATCAAGTTCCGTTCCTCAATTACCTTTCCTTCCCTTTCTTCAAGAAACAAAACGAATGGGTTTCTCAAGAACGTTTGGTGGTGATGAACTTTGAGAAGGTAATTCGAATAAAAATGATTCGAAATTAAACTGCACATCATATTAATTCAGGTAAAAATTCAAGAGGCCTTTTTCTGAATAAACTCATCTTTCTAGACTTCTGTGAGGATAAGCAATCGATCCTTCATAATGTCTCATTGCACTATAAAACTCAAGTAAAAATAACTTTAGGCCGTCATATGATGCTGTTGCAACTGCGCAAAATTTGAGAAAGCTCACTTTAAGAGCCTCCCTCTCCCTCCTTAAGTGCGTTTCCCCTCAAAGAGTGATACATTTATAACCCAAAGTTTCACTCGACAATACAACATAATGAAAAATATTGAATATATCTAGAAAGAAAGCATCATTTTGTCAACAACATTGGAATGAGTGGCATACCGCCATAGCCTTTCAATTTCACGAAATTTTCATGCAAGCTTGGACTATATGGAAGACGAAACAGTGGCACCTTGAAGGTCAGCAATGCTGGCTGGACAACCAGTCGCCGAACCCGTCACAATCAACCCATCGGCCATAAAAAATTCAGAGGCCTCAGCGATATCCCCAATCGATAAATCAGCTGTTATCGCATGCGACCTAGGCGGCTTTCATTATGATATGATTTTATCAGATCAACGTTTGGTTCAATAAATTCTCGAAAAAGAAACAAAAAGACAATTTTATATAATGTTTGTGTCTGTATAAAACATGTAAATCAGTGACGAATATGAAAGAAAGTGTTCAGAATCTCGAAAAATAACTATATGATGCCTTCGAATATAAAAATGCGTTTTGTACAATAAAACTCGGTAATGAATTGAGGAATTTACGCAATTCTATACGGATTTATACGATGTTTATCAGCAGCAAATTGCATAATGTATAAAATGTAAATGGGAAATATTGTCGTTTTGTGTCTTAACTCAACAGTGAAGAGACGATAACGTAAGAGATTCGTTGAATATTGTAAATATAACGAATAAACAGTGACTTGAATGATTCATTGGAAGTGTTTTTTAATTGAAATTGCTGCTAACTTTTAAATGATGAAAATTCTGATCAAACAACTGGTGGTTATCACAGCACAGAATAGGGAGAGGGAAGGATGCGGTCAGACTCCTTCTTTTGTGGTTTAATTACCTTCGGTAGTTTCGCCACAGTCTCCTCTGTTCATGTACCCAATACCAGAGAAAGGTGAAAGATGTTAGGGAAAACTGGCACTATGCAAAATGAAGAATTTCGGCTCATTTTGCTGAATTAATTTTGAGAATTTTTGGCGGAACCGCTCCCCTCAAACTGAAAGTCGTCAGCTTGCTTAGCGTGTTCAAACAGAAGATTTTTGGCGGAAAATTGCACTAATTCTATTTGGCGAATTATCGACTTGTTTTGCTCATCTTAACATAGAAATTCTTCAACTTCATTTCCAACAATTTTTTCGCATCATTTCAATCACAAGATCGCAGAATTTTTCGCTTTTCATCGCTTGTCACGTTGTAATAACTTCTAATCTGCCTCGTCCGCCTCTTTTTTGTGAAGCGGATGTAATGGTCACCGAAGTTTAAAATTCAAACAATGTTGAACGATAGTGAAAATTCCGCCTCACATGTAAAAAACAGTTTGTCTAAACTTGAATTGGAGATCCCAATCCGCCTTTGCACCGTTACAGCATAAAAAACACCATTTTCTCAGTACTTTCAGTGGAATAAAAACAGATCATTCATACGCAGACGTTTGTCAAAAGCTCTTTCCTTCAAAAATTTAATTACCAGAGAGATAAAGCATCGAAGAGCCCTTCACCAACAGATTTATTGCCAAGGAAACGAAGCTTTTCCCAACAGGTTACTTTCTAAATGAGGTCATCACCGGATAGACTCTCCTCTTATGGGTAAATCCAATTTACGGCACATAGATGTATCAATGTGCATTTTCAATGCTCAGCATCTTTTTGCACTTTCAAATCTCCAAGTTTCGAGTATTTAGCTTTTGCTAGTTCTCGGATTTAGCGCTCTTAGAGCATTGTCAATTTCTGCAGCTTGCCGAATCATTCATTTCAGTGAGAAGCTTTCATGCATGTTTACACAAATAATGGCATAATCACTACTCAGCAACGCTGCTGTCTTCTGTCATCACCGCATTTTTCATCTGAACTCCATCTATAAACAGCAACCATCGTCCTAATAAGTTGGAATGAAATTTGAAAAGAGTGAAGAAATTGCTATCGATGAAATTTTCATCGAATTCCGCAAGAAAATTTTAATGTTATGGAAGAAAAGACTGAACATTCCTATTACTTGCATGCTGGTCCATGAACCGATTTCAGCAAAATAATGGCTTTACCACAAATCGCTGCAGATATACCAAATCGTGGGTATCACTTTCTTCAAACAAAGAATAAAATAACGAACGAGTGTTTTTTCTTTATATCGGTAACGACGGCAATCCGATCAGCTCCGATTTGCTTACGGTATCTGAGCAACTCTCCTGCGCACGCTGCCACTGGACCCTCGTCGGCGATATGCCCGAATGTGAAACATTCGGCACGAATCAAATCGAAATCTGGAAAGTCAAATCTAGCTGAAATAAAAGGATTCATTAAATATTTCAACTTTTCCAGCTACATTCTTCAGCTGCAGCAATTTCAAAGCACTATTCCGTCATAAATGTGGCATAAAATAATACGAACACAACCCCACACTCCCTAATGACCTGCCTATCACCAATATCTTTTTTGAATAATTTACTGATTAAACTAAAATATCGCACACTGGTATTTATAGCATATTAAAAGTATTACAACAGCTTTAAATGCATCAAGTAAATGAGAAGACCAGTAAAGACAAAGCAATACTCATGCACCCCACATATAATTGATAATAAAGTGATATAAAGTAAATATACAACGGCAGATCTTTCAAAACTCATGCTAAGCGAGAGCCTTGTCGTGGCGCGGGGGCTTGAACAGTCAACTAGCCGATGCTGCCCAGGGGCGTTAGACTCGGGCTATGACTCTCAAAACAGCTCTTCGATAGATCACTTGGGTCAGGTGATTACGAAAGTCACATGTCATGGTTCGCATGGCCAGCGGATAACGTGCCATCCCTAGTCTAGGATCGCACGAAGAATCGTGCGAAATATCATTGCAGACCTGTCTATTGAGGCAAGAACAGCACGCTCATCATCGACTTCTAAGGTACCTAAGGTAAGGTAAGGTAAGGTAAGGTAGACCTTTCAAAAAAAGCAACTCTAACCGCATGCGTATGCAACGGCCAATGCATGTCGATTGGCGGCCGCAAGTATCTGAATACCTCTCACGAAGCGATTCGCATTCACACCGAGTACCTCATTAACGGCCACACAAGCGCGGGTCATGCACGCCGTTATTTCTGGTCCAATGGCAGTCTCTTGTATGTAGGGTACATCGTGCATATTCTCCACTATTATACCATCCTCAAAATCTTATTTTCACATTGATCTTCTCAGCCAATTTTTTTCTTAGCTTCAGATTGATCAAAGAGAAAATAGCAGTTTGTAGCTGAAAGATCAAAAAAAAAAAAAAAAAAATGCATCCTGCCACATTTAATGATTACATCAACAAAAACTGAATGACCTATCAGGTTAATTCTACTTCAACAAATAAATGAAATGTAAAACGGCTATAAGCGATCGTCCGACACGCCTACACACGGATATAGAACCACACAATGATGATTATTTATGATTACATTTAAAACAAAGTAAAGAGGGAAGAAGCAAACTCCATGTTTAAACCTAAAATAACATAAAGCCAAGTCATTTATCTGACCCGCCTTCAACAATGGTCTGTTCTATTTGATAAGTTCAGAGTTACGCGACGATATAGTCGATAGCAGCAGGACATTCTTTCAGGAAGTTGGAAAGCTGAGCATATTTTCCTGAGCAAAGATCAACAAAATGCGTCCACGATTCGTTCAAGAAACATCACTGAAGTCTAACCACTTCCGCCGATGCATAAATCGATGTCTCATCTTTGACCTTCTTTAAGATATCCGGCATCGAGAGCTGCGAATTTGGTGTCCTCGAAAAGAGGAAAAAACGCTTAAGAAAATCAGAAGTAAAGAAGATTAATAAGACTGAAAGGAAAAGGAATGACAGCTAAAGGGGAATAACAAATTTGTACGCGTACCATACGAACTGGCGCTAGATGCGCTTCAGCACTTCACTTAATGACGAATAACTTTCACAAGATACCAATAAAGAAGAGAATATGCAAAACAATTCCTAGCAGACCTTTTACATTGGAATTACCGTCCTCATTAAAAATGAAGGTAGGATTGACGGTAATGTTTTGACATTGTCGAATGACAGCATTTTCTTTTGAACTGTCAATTGCTTATGCTTGAACCTCAACGTCAGCAGCTCTGAATTTGGTACGAGAATATATATATGGCAACACACACTTCAAATGCAAACTCAGAAGAACGCAAAAAGCAAGCCACCTTGAACGAAACGGCGCAACGGTTTGGTTAATGAGACAGCAATAAATGAGGTGAATAAATGGAAAGACCAATTATCAAGAATACAATACCCTGGAAGTGCAGGCACATGAATCATGCCGAAAACGAAAGGTCGAGTGGAGCCGGTAGCACGGTTGAGTAATGACCTCAGACGTCCTGTTGCCATTCTTACTTGAACCTGAATCTGATACTTAAAAATGAGATTCCAACAAGCAAGCACACAGCTGCATCGAAGAAATGCAGGAAATACTGAAGAACGATACGAACAAAACGGCAAGGAAAGCAACAAATGTGACTGCTTGCCGATGCTCGCAGTGGTCGACGCCATAAAAAACTTCGAAAGGCTACGAATTACAGCACTGTATTACTAATCTGTTCCATATATTTGAGCAACACCGCTTAGCATTAGCCGAAATACTGTCAAACCGATCGATGGCTTTTGTTTGCAATCAATAGCGAATTCAGTCGCTCACAACTATTGGATTGCAACGTTTAGCACTGCACCACACTCACTTATTCAACGAACAAGGGGAAGGTGTGCATGGGAACTGCAAAAGGCATGTGGTTACATGACATTTGCCGTTTCGAAGACGAAATACTCAACTACTTTCAAACATCAGCAACCGAACGAATCAATAAATACGCCTCAACGCCCATCTTTCTTTTATTCTTCCTCTTTAATTAACCTCAAAACAACAAATCGCTCTGCTTTTCGAAGTGTCTTGATAAAATGATTAACAATGAGGCGTTTGATTTGGTTCAAGATCGGACCTGTTGGTGATCGAGATTCTGATAGCAAATGATAAGGCAGCATTTTTGAGAACTGGAATGCAGCCAATCAAATTCAACAATGCCTTCTGCGACGAATAGAACTTCTTTATGTGAATTTAGAAATAAATAAATAACAACTCCACAAGCCACATTAAATCAACCAAATGTTAATTATGAAGATGCGGTTAAACACCTTTAGGTATTATTACAAGGTTCCGTGTCGAAAGTAACTGCTCAACATTAAATCCCTGCATGCGTATTTGGTGTCCGTACCACATCTACATCAACACTACCAATGACGGAAAGGTATTTTAGCCTTTGCAAGATAGATTCAAATCTTTTCTGATTTTTGTTCGGTGTTGCGACACCAAGAAGGATAAAAGACAGCAGCAGCACACGAAACTATGAACAAATTCAACAATCCCCCACGATAACTTAAAACATAAAAACTATCGAATAGAAATTATTGTAGAACTGTACCATATGAATTTTACAATAAAACTACATATCTAACAATAAAACAGTTGTACTTACATACTCTAAACAATAGCAAGTAATAAAACAATCGCTTCAAATGAAAAAAATATTTCCCATAAAAGTGACGAACAACAAGTATCAACCACCTCATGAAGAATACGACAATCATTTGTACACCTAAAGTGATATATACATATATTCCTGTATAATTGGCGGTCTTTCAACCCAGAGCATGGACAATCTACTTCAGTGGCAAATCAGCTCGTAACAGTTCCATCCACATGCTTTTTTCCATGTTTTAACAGCTCATCACCACTTCCGTGCCATCTTTTTTCATATGATTCATTGACAACGACAAATAGATCTGCAGAATCATATATCATTACATCCACCTGCTACGCCTCCTCAACTCAATATCTACTGACTACAGTTTTCAGCCCATTTTGTGCAAAATTCATTAAGTCATTGCTACACCACGCGACTAAACGTAACATTTCTAAATGTCAACTTAGTTATTGCTCTCATTATTGCTCACACATAACTACTATAAATGTAACTGCTCATATATGCAATACGACATATGAAGAGGACAATAAACATTTTACAAGCAAATGATGGATAGCACGTCATTACTGACTCCGACCGGCGGAATATAGTTGTTTGGAAATGAATAATGCAACTCCCTCATTAACAACATTATACAAATTCAGAAGACACAATGAACTAAACTGACGAGATGAGAAATGTATCACTCATTCGAAGCACAACTTATTGAATACCTCTTAAGCCACTTTGCACGGTTCTGCCGAAGCCGCATTGCCTTGAAGAAAATTCACATCCGAATTCTTCACGAACACAAAACGATGCATGCCTTGACGCCAATCTAGGATGACCCTCAGTGGCCGGAGATGGGGTGAGGGAAGAACGGAAGAGAAAGGGGAGAAAGAATCGCAAGTGAGGAAGGAGTTCAGCCCTCACAAATTCCTACTTATATATTGACAGCTATATACTGATGAACTTTAAAAACAAACAAGCAAGAATCGTCGTCAGTGCTCATGGGTGGCTTTGTTCATTTTGGAAGCATGGCTATAAACAAGCCGCACCCTACAAACTGTGTTATCTTGAGCACCACCTCACGCTAGACCATTCCTCAACTCATCACTGTTCAGATATTCCTCACATATCGACACTTTTGAACAATAATCGAAGAAAAAACACTCACCGAATTAATAATTCAAATACATTCAAACTATTCACAACATTGCAACACTATAAACATACCGAAACGAAAAACCATTACGAGAATGACACTACTTTGCTCGTGCTCGGCTTCTTGCATTGCGTTGCTGGAAAGGATTGCGAACACCACCAAACCCGAATGAACTTCCACTTGACCTGGACGGCGGTATCACCGGCTCACAACCGGTTGGCAACGTCCATCTGCAAATGTGCTAGTGTACAATGCTCTCGTTGCCAATTCTTAGAATTAAAATCTCTCGAAATTTTAAATGTTGAATAATACAACAAACCTTTCACGCAACGAACATTTCCAAGCTTCTTGCTCTTTATAATTCCCAAGAGGCCAAATGGACAACAGTGTGAAGCTTGCATTTAGCAAGAATTTTGTTGTATACAGTCGGAGAGTATGGAAATTGAAGGCGGAGGAGGAAGAGGAGGGGGCGACGGGAGGATGAAAAATTGTTGTAGACTGGTAGTCCAAAATACAGCAAGTGTCCCCCATCCTAGACAATTCTCCGCTGAAAAAGAACGTCCAAGCCAAAACGGCATATCAAGCATTATTCATATGAAACAAACCTCCTCATTCAATTGCAAACAACTAAACCGGTTGCTTAGCCATTATTAGAGACCTTCATTTACAGAACGAAAGGGACGATGAATGGATATGGTAGCAAAGGTCAACAGAGGCATCTCGACACATGCACCAATGCCACATACGTCCACACAACATACCGGAAAAGGCAATCAAATGCGTATCGCTGATTGGGACTGCTGTCGCGACGCATCAGCCAACTATACCGCATCGTGCCATCATCGAAACGTCGCTCTCAAAAAAAAAAAGTTACGATTCACGCAGCGATACTCATTCAGTGATCGTAAACGTCAATCAATCAACTTGTTTCAGCTACTGTGATGGCTCACTGCCTCATAAAAATATGACAAATTGGTCAAATAAGTGAGTCAGTGGATTTGCCAATATAGTTTTACAATGTTTTCATTAAAAACTTTAAATTTCTCATAATATTTCCTTTTCGTTTCCTTTCCTGCAAGTTTCGTTTCCTGTTTCTCATAATATTTCCTGCAAAGTTTTCGTTCCTTTAAAAGTTACGAGTGTGATACACCCCATATCACCGTTCCGTTTGGCGTCACTCGCATAAGTATGGAAGGAGTTCAACGCAGATAAGGAAAGTGATATAACGATGAAATACTGGAAGGGAAAATCATAACGAGCATAGAAAGCAGAAAAAGAAAACAGCTTCACTTAATATCGCATAGTGAATAAGGAATTCGCCGCCCTTAACAAGGTTGAATCAGAAGGAAATTACAATTCATTCCCTTCGCCGTTCCCCTATGGTCACTACGGAGATCATCAGCCTTGAAATTATAAAATTATGAACGTAATACTCTGGGAAAGCAATCTTGCGTGCTTACGCAACCGCACAACATGCACTAGGTAGCGATGAATAGAGGCAAACATCGTCAGTTGGTTTGACATAAGCATCTGCCACTTTCGTCCTCTTACAAATTACCCTCCAGGCTACGACATAGACGTCGCAAAACCATTCCTCCGTTCAATTTTCCGGCAAATCGCATCCACTGCCGGAATGGTCTCTATTCCAAACCCACAACATCTCATTTACCATGCACAAATAGGCTCATCAATAGTCGTTATCGTTTTACTTGCTTCTGTTCACTTCTCCAGAAGCGGTGAGTCTGTATATTTCAGCCCACCAACCGCAGCATTCTGACCAAAACAAAACATACTTGCTGTTTCATCATTAGAAATATCACCGTCAACATTTGCTGTCAAGGATCGCTGAAACGATCTCACTCGATGTTGCTGCTGGTGTTGCATATGTGACCTTCCTGAGTCGCTTCCGCTGTGCTAAAATGGACGACTTTTACGAACGGCCAACTAGCCTTACGGAAGTATAGCAAGCACACACACCCTCATGCGAGCTTATGAACCGATGACTTCAAAAACATTGCTCGGATTCGATCAACTTTATTTGTGTTACATATTGCATTTTTGTGCATGTCATAAGTTTGCTGAACGATTCCAACGTTTCCCACAATCTCCTTCGCGATCACAAAACGAAACCTACTATTCATATGCTTTTTTTCATTCTCGTTCAACACGCTGCCTACAAAACTTCTAATATTTCCTATTCAAACCTACTCGCACTTGATGTATCGTCTCCTGGATTTGCACACTCAACCACAGCAGAAATTGAGGGGTATTCATTAAAACCCACCTCCTAAATTGTTCTTGTTATCGACCATGAGTGCTTCTCAAACGACTATGTGTACCTAATATTAGCTGACTTCTTGCTGGCCCTATTCTGACTGTTCATAGATTTTACGTCTCCTATGAATTCCACAGCAATAACACCTGAACATCCGTTCGCGAAAACAACGTCCCAATTTTTGACTAAACTGTGTGCTAGGATTGGGAATTGCTCTGTGAAATATGGTAGCAATGTTCAGCTGTCTTTTCCTTTATGTGTTTTGACTGCTCAACGAAATAATTTCGCATCCGATGCCTTCTCCGTCTATAGAGCAGTGCTCACCCCACGCATTTCTGCTCTAAATTCGATGATGATCTATACCGCTCAATGCGGAATAGACAAAATTGTGAATTCATATTTAACCACGTCTCGCAAATGACCATCACTTCCTCCTTTTACTTAATAAGGAATGCCACAACTCGGAAAATTCATTGCTTCCGATGTATTCATCAGTCATACATCGCACCAGCATCCAATGACCAAAATCTTCACAAGTCTTATGATATCAAGAGAACATCTGTATTGGCGAATGAGAACAAATGCAGCTCTGCCACCCCATTCTGCTGGATATTTCCTTTCCCCTATTTTGAGACCATCGTCTATATAACGAACGCGTTGTTTACACTTCTCTTGTAACATTTCTGAACTTATATTCTCGATGCAACTCAAGCGACATCAAGTCACTACTTATGATTTCTGAACCCAGCTAGCAAGATTTCATGTAGAAGTTTTCCTTTATGCATGGACGAGAGTATAATGAAGAGTGTTCGACTGCCACGGAGAGGACTATTGAGAGGTGCTTTCATCCTACTCAGCATATTTCGAGCTTGTCATTCTTTTCGAGGGCTCCTTATGGAACACTGCTCGATCTGCAAACGCTGGCCGCCAAATCGTTGCCCTTTCCCGCTTTTTCTTCTTCTATTGACTTCTTGGGTGCCTTGAGAATGACTGAGTTGGAAACGCACTTCTTTTTCAACTCAAATTCTCCAAAAGCCGGCTACAACTTTTTTCTAGACTGCTGCTCTTGTATTTCTGGACTTCCTTGTCTACATTCTAAATGATGTTCTCAAGTGCCGCCGATATAGGGTAAATCGTGTCTTCCTTCTCCTAAGTCCACCGCTATGTGCTGATTGATAACCGACCAGTTTGTTAGCATTTGAACTCGTCCTCACATACAACTACTTAGATAGCGCATTAGAAGATAAGGAAAAGCGACACAAGGAACAGATTCTTTGAGTGTATATTCCATCCCGCAAGCATTTGGAGACTCAACTGCTCACTGGCCAAAAAAACTAATGAAGTATTGAGTGTCGATCACCAAATAAACGATAAATTATTATCTACCAGCTATTCATTTTGATCACATAATATCCACATTTGGCATCAAATGGATGAACAATGATGTGCACTTAAAAGCCGAGCGCCAAATAAAATACGGGGCCAAGAGACGTTGCATCCCATCATTACAGCAGTCTCGAAGCTGCCCAAGTCCAACAGCTGCATGAATCCTTCTAGATAAAGTTCGTAACAGAGCCGAACAATCTTTCAGAGCAACCTCCTTCATTCTTTAAGAAATAAAGGTACAGTAGAAACGACAATCAGCTGCCACCACAGTTGGTGGTAAGTTTGTGGGTTTCCCACTGAATTACAAAGTAATTAATTCAAGGAAGAGAATAATTTGCAAGAGAGAGGGAAAACGAACCGATGAAGGAAAAGGCGCTCTCTGCAAGTCAGTTGGGAAGCGATGAAACAACGGTGGTGGATAAACGAAGCCACCTCCTGCATTGAACTACAACAAACTTCATTCCATTTGCAATTCATTTGCAGTAAAAACAACCATTGTAGAAAGTATTTTACTCGATAATTGTTAAGTATCATAAAATATCATAAGAACAGATTGTGCTCAAAGCACTACGACTTCAACGAATCGAAACTCGATCGATTACCTCAGGCATATTAGACTTCTAAACGATACCGAAAGCAATACATGTGATTTCCGACCACAATAACAGCTCAAGCTCAGCTCCAGGCTCAAAATGAAGAAAACAAGTAAAATTTTACCGCTCGAAACTGAGTCGCCGGTACGAATGGGGGAGGAGGCGTTGTGGTGGAAGGTGGCCACTGAAGCGGATGCCCATAGGTACCCATCACTTGCTGTGATCGAGAGTTGCTGATTCGTGGACATGGCAACGGAACGGGCCCCGTCCGTGGCACCCATCTCTTGTACCCTGTTGCAGTGTGGTAGCCATTCATCGCCTAGAATGTTTCTTTTGAATATTGAAACTGATTCAAATCGCTTTATTTAATCATGAAGAAACATACAATAGTATGTGGAGAAATTGACGATATTCATAATGAAAGAATTCAAGTATCGCGAATGTGGTAGTGCTGACAAAAAGCTGAACCGAGACCATACACATATTAACAGCATACTGGCCGGCCGTCTACTCCCCTCAAGGACGATAAGTCAAACTGGGCTAATTTCGCTCTAAAAGCAGTGAGATTATTAGCTTCCACAATGTCAGCTGGTAGTTGATTCCATACGCGAATGGTTCGAAAAGAAAACGTGCTTAATATACCCGTTTTGGTCGAAAATCAACTTTGTCGCTGAAAACGATGAAATCGGGAGCGTGTGTTGAATGGGGTATACGCAAAGATGCTATCGAACGGGACATCGCAGCAGCCATTCACTATCTTAAAGCACAAGTGGAGATCAAATTCAAGTCGTCATTGAATATCATTACACCAAGAACACAGTTCGACGGTTGAAGCGATCCGCGCATTTAGTTGGTTGCATTTCTTAACATTACAAAGAATAAGCTACGGCCTTGAATGTGCGGTGGTATGCAGAGAGGAACTAAATAAAAAGATACTCCCCACCTCCCTCCCCCCTCCCCTCCCTTCTTAGCAATAGTCAGGGAAAATGAAAACTTTTGTTCATGTGAGAATTGCGATACTCCCACTTACACCAAATAAAGACAACGAATGTTTTTAACGAATCACCAGATATTAACAGAAACTGGGTCGACGCTAAGCTGAAATGAATGAGCACAATTGCACGAAAAATTCTCTTCTCACAGAAAGGTGCAATGTACATCTTATATGAAACCATGCTCCATGAAGACATAAATGCGAGACATCTTCTTACGGGTTTTCCTCTCTCAAATAGGATTAGTTAAAGCGAAACCTCCTATCACCGTTTGCTGTGGCACCTCTCGAAACACTCTATACAGCAGCATGTTTCGACGTGGCATATATAAAAGAAATGAAAGAGATCGCAAACGGAATCTCCCAGATGTTAACGTTTTGGTAAACAATTCAATACTGCATAATGGTCACTCAGAATGTCAACAACTGTACATCGTTCCCATGTCTGCGATGCTTTCTTAGGCATACAATTCCAGCCCTACAATTTTCTAGACTCAAAGAATGAGTTGCTGTAATAACCTCGGCTCTTCCAATCTTCGGAGTTCCGAAACTGTTATCTCCTCTTTAGCGCTTTCTACGAAGAGATTATCTATTTGTTCCCATTTCGAGATGAAGGCCTAGTTCAGCGGGGTCTCCTATTCATGGCTTTATCACCAAGACCCAAATCTTCCACTTCCCGAAGTCTCTGTGGTCAAGGCCTTCTAGCTAAGCAAATAAGACAACTCTAAGATAAATTCCATCCCACCGGTTACATTTAAGATATCTGTTCACCAGAACGACTAAAAAGGATATTATTTTATACTAGTGTTGTGAAGACGACTACACGTAGCCGGACGGCAACAATCTAACTGCAACGAACCGACCGCATGAGGTGGATAATGAGAAATAAAACAGCTGCAAAGTTGCGTCCATATTTTTATCCGAACTGACCTACTGTCAGAGTCCGCCAAAGATTCGTTTTTTTTATTCGACTGCTTTACCCCACAGACTTTGAAAAGTGAGCAAAATTTGCGCCATACTGAAATTAGCGTTGGAAACCGTCGGATCGACTTAAAACTTGGCACACAGCCTTGTGGTAGAGAGCACATCCAAGAAATTTCGTAAATCCAGCATCGATGACGCGCGAGTTGAAGCTTACAGGCACTTAGAAAGACACATCTAGACCCTGCCATTATATTTCAATAATATGCTGCGCGAATGCTAAACTCATAAAACGTCATCAAAACTGCGGCTGTTTGCCCATATGATTATAATTTTTTCCTGAACAACATTACACGGCTCTTCTTTCACTGAGAAGCCCCTGATTCACCTTTCCTTCTCATCCTTTTCAAAAGAGATACCCGACGGCTTAATAGGACTCCAGTACAGGCAGCAAGCCAAAGAGAAAGAAATGCATCTAAACGCCGAGAGTTCGGAATAAAATCAAACCCCGAATGGTGGAGCTAGCCGAGACACCTCCCGAATCTGTAATCCCCTGCACGTTGTAAAGTTGGTCGTGCTGCTCGATGGACAATCTTCTTCCGTCAGCTGCAAATACCATAGACAATTGGCTAAGAAATTCGGGAATGATGGAGGACTTCCGAAAACAAAACCGTCATATGAAAATATGAAAAGAGAGCGGACAGCAGCAAAGCTGCAAAATATTGTTACCACCTCATCACTGCCCCAATTCAAAAACGAAGTATCGTGAAAACAGCAACAAATATCGCCAAAAAAGGAACATTAAGAGTTTCAAAGCCTCGGCAGCCAGTTCCTTCCCTCTCTCTTTAATGGCATTTTAGCCTCAACCGCATTTAAACAATGAGCCATATACACTAAAACTAATAGAAATAAACAAAGAACAAGCGAAAGTAGCATTAGTGCCATATTCTTCTTCAATATTGCAAGTTTGCCATACTTCAACAAATGTCTTCCTAGAATTCTATTCATGCCACTGTCACAAGCAACGTGATGCAAAAACGAAAGGGAACTCAGACGTTTCTTCACTTTGAATATATTTCTACCGTCCCAAATAAGCTAATGATACATATAAACCTGTTGTTGCATGCCGTTAGATGTGCCATCATTTGTAACGCTCTCTTCAGACGGCTTCAACGACTTCAGTATGTTTATCAGGAAATCATAATCAGGCTGAAAATAAAATCACTGAGATTATTTGCATTCCACAAAGGACTAGCCCATCGTTCAATGATTTTCCAAAGAAGACAGAAAGGAAATGTGGGGAATTCATTTCAAGAAAGTGTTTGTCGATATTTAAAAGATAAAAACACAATACGTTCTCTTCAAATGCATAGGCAGCAGTGTATGATGCGTGCACTTCAAATTACGATACAATAATATAAACAATTTTAGCGTTTACTGCGCTTTGAACTAATCAATAAATTAATGGCGGAAACTTTCGGATCTGAAGAATTACTCAATTATACCGATGAACAAATGAATCATTACGCAGCTAGATATTTAATGTGTTTTAGTTCACCGCCATGGAATCTTCAGTAGAAGCACCTAACACCATTCAGGGGTATTGTAACAACCACCGATGAAAAGTCCAACAACACTGCAAGTCACTTAATATAACTCATCTTTTCCAAACAGCATCCAAATTTTCTCAGATTTTCCATGGATCACTGTCACTTCAGTGTGAATTCATCCCTTCTCCCTAGCGGAAATGGATATAGAATGAATGAGACACTATTGCCTACACTTGGTTAACAAGCCGCAACGATTCTCCTTTATGTAACGACAAGACGGAATAAGATAACTGATGAGCAGAGAAACAAAGAGAGGAAACAAAGGAGATTTGTTTTTGGAATGCGTTTTGAATCATAACAAGGGAAGCAAAGTGTGATATGAAGTCAACTTACGTCATCAGGGAATTCGAGCTGCCTGCAATAGCGTATCCATTCAGCCATACGTGGACATAACGTCGACCAGTCGGTCTGTTCTTTTATGTTTCTGATTCGATTATACGACTGCTGCTTTGTACGAAATCTTGCTTTGCTCCTCTGTTCCTACACAGTTCAACCTCAGTAACAAAAGAGAAGATGACAAGAATATATTAGATAGATGCGTAATTGAGCTTTCATGCGTAACTGAGCTTTCATCAAATATTGTTTACTTTATATATATATATATATATATATATATATATATATATATATATATATATATATAGCAGCATGATTCTGACAGAAAATGAGTGTCCAGAAACGTGATTAATGCTCTTTTCACATTTGTTAAAGCTTCGATCCATTATCGTGAATGCAATCACGACAATGCCCTAATGTTGCCCTAACGCTTCCCAATGACGTAGCA
>JAARMF010000474.1:0-26191 GCA_022844705.1 Toxascaris leonina | reverse complement strand
ATATATATATATATATATATACGTATACCTGAACCTGTATAAATACGCATACATACATACATATATATTCAGTGCCTTACTTGCAATAAAAGAAGGAAATGCCCTTTGACTTAATATATGCCAAAGTTTGGACGAAAGGATGACCTGTACCTGATTTATTTAGTTTCGCACCTGCACTCACATTGGGTCAAAATTCCGGCCCTGAAGCTGAGTGACTATCACGTTTGCCCAATCTATTTAGCAACGAACTTGAGTAATACCTTCCATGGTAGCTCGCGATTAATAAACTCGACGATGATGTAACCAAGACTCTCGAGATCGTCTCGCCGACTTAACTCCAGTCCGTTATGACTGTTTAAGCTCGCATATTTCGCAGTCCCAACCAAGTTTTTGCCTTTCCGGAAGGGAATATGCCTCAAAGTGCTATCTCCGTCGCGAAACCTTAAGAACTTTTCTTAACAATGACTCCATCCTGTTCATATACTCTCAGTAAACATGTTGAACGAACAATATCAATGACACTGATAGCCACAAATAATGCTGGACAAGCTAACATGCACTTTTAGAGTGGCAACAACTCGATCAATAAGCTGACTCTCAGCTTCGAGTTAGCCGGATGGAACAGACATTGACTCTGCTATGGAATGTCTTACATAGGACGACGGAGGAAGTGGCTCCTCTATCATAGACTTGCCCCATCATGATGGATGTAAGGAACAGCAACCTAAAGTAGACGATAAACAAACGACTGTAACACTGAGAATGACAGCTGTCGTCATTGGCATATCTGAGTGATGGCAGGTAGAGCGCGAGTTCCACTGATGCCATTTGAGGGAGGGCACCAATGACCAACTTCATGTAATCCAGTCGTGAATTTTTTGTTGTTATATTTCCAATGCTTCTCAGGATTTCAATGCAATTGTTATTTAGTACAAAACAAACGAGCTTCGCCTGAATTTTAGAACTGATATACCACATATCACCTCTCATCACATGTCCAGCGACGCATTTTTACAGATACGCCTCTGGTTGCCGTTAATTTCTAGGAGAGTTCCTGCAGCTCACGTTGACGTGAATATGCATAGGTCACACAAGTAGCTCATCAAATCAATCCAATCAGCATTCACAGTTCACGTTAAGACCTCTGAAGTTAGGCGAAGCGTAGCTGGACAACTGCTCCAAGAAAGCTTCCGTAACTGTCAGAAAACGAAATTCTGCACTGGCAAGCCAACAGACAGAATCGTTGCAGGTATGGATGGAGAGGGGGATAGAGAGAGGAGTGAGATATGAAGATTTGTGAGTGAAAACTTCAAAGGATCTGGGCGCTGCTCAGCGCTCAAAGTTATCCAAGCTTTCCCTTAGAACTCCTCAGTCTCAATCTCTTCTAGCCATTGAAGCAACGAAGTTGTCTTCCTACCTCGTCCAACCTTTCTCGCACTCAACCGCAACCTATTCTGGACAAAGGAACCGAGTTAACCTGTTCAAGATCCGAAACGTAAGCGTACCTGTATCGGCGTGCGAGTCCGAAGTCCACCAAGAAGCAGATATTTTCTTCTTCCCCAAGACCCATAAGGAAATTCTCCGGTTTTATATCTCTATGAAGAAATCCTCGCGAATGCAAATTACGTATTCGTTGCACCATTTGCTCACCAAGCGATATTATCGTCTGCAATGTTAAAATATGCACACAACTATTACAGACAGAGATGAAACAACACAAAAACGCGAATCTGCTCTGGCAAAGTTTTGTTGTAATAAAAATATCCCAATCGAGTGCACCTATTCAGCGATGATACTCACAATGCACATTAATGCTTATTATATTTGCTCTTTGCATTTGTATAAGCAAGCGTTTATTTACATAGTAAATCATGCTCATCGTTGTTCCATATACCCTCACAAACATTACAGATGTGGAAGGTTTACAGTGAACAAAATAGAAACACGTACACTTTGGATAAGTACGCTTTACAAAAGACATCTCAAAAAGGAGTCAAGTTGATAAGTGAAGACATGCCCAGGAATGAAATCGCAGCAAGTTGAAATCACGTATCTTTTGAACTTCCCCGCCCAGTTAAAGAATGAAAACAAAACTCGCTTACGCAGAGCCGCAACAACTGGAACCGCGCCTTTATTTTCCAGGATCAACCAGTCAGCTATCGAAGGTCATGACACTCATGTACTCAAACGCATAAACAGTCTTGAGTGCTCGAAATCACTTCAGCGGATTAATGTTTGCAGTTTCATTAACAAAACTCTTCCACACAATAATATATTCAATATGTATAAATATTCAAGCAAGCTGATAGATGGTTCACCTATCTGTTTTGAAATTACACAAAGAGGAAGGGAAAGCGACGGATTAAATACGAGCATGACAAGAATCTGCAAATGAGAAACAGCAGAGGATAAGCTTACTTCAGATGAAAAGTGCCGCTCGCAGAAGTTGAACAACTGCTCCAGAGAAGGACCTAAGAGCTGCATAACAAGAATCTGATGGTCGTACTCAGTTCCAAACCAGTATATGGCTGGCACTCCTTGTGCACCCTTAAATTACAAGTCAAATATAATGCAGACCACGAAACAATTTGCACCAATCTTTTATAGCATATTTGCTCGGTGTTCAATCTTCGTGGAAGCACACTCAAACTTTTGAACTTCAATAAGTGGAACCACGCATGTAGCTCACCACAGTCACCGCAGCCACCACCTTTTAATGCAGGGCAATACCAGAATTAAATAACCCAACAAAGCACATACATGAAATGAGATTTATGCAACGTTGTTATATCACAAAGGCTGAGGTGAGGGTCGTAAACCAATCAGACAAGGTAAAAAAGGGAACCACCCTCCCATCCTTTCCCCTACTGGAGATGGCTTTGGGAGAAATTCTTCAGCGCACGTCAAAGTTCGTTCCCTTCTTGCTTCTCTTGGTCGAAGAGCAGCAGCATAAAATCCGAACAACGTAGGAACATACCTTAATGGCATGATAGACGTCATTTTCATATTTGAGATGCAGATCGGTGTTCTGTTTTGCTCCTGCAAAAAAGTTGGAAATTCGTTGCACAATTGGCGCACTCTAAAAGCAAATGCTGCTAATTAATCAAATAATTTAGTTTGCACGACGCATCAAAACAAGATGATGAAACAAGCACTTAAGGCAGCAGCCAATCGCTCGACGTTTCAACGGGAACGATTCTTTATTCACCCATAAAAGAATTCATTCTTCACCTAAACTAACAGCAGCAGCTATGTGAAAGAAAGGCAGAAGGATATCGAATCACCGCAAAAAGTATGCGGATGAGGATTTCCCTTCGTGAGAGGGAATGAAAAATTGCATCGATGACAGATGTCAAGCTTTCAGCGCTAATCTTACGAAATGCGACAATGAAGCACCAGTTTTTGCGAGGAAATAAATTTTCGAGCGCGACAGCACAACACAGCTACATGATTGACCGATGGCCCTCAAAAGGGAAATGCTCGTGCTCTTTCTCTCTTGGCTGTCTCTTTAGTTATAAACAATCTCAATAAGTGCAACAATCACGTCTCCTTAAGTGACGTTTTGTTAGAAAACCGCACTCACCGATTTCGAATTTCACGGCGACGTCCTTATTGGTGAGCAAATCGACGGCACTATAAATGGAACCGTATGAGCCAAAACTTATCTTCTGAGTTATTCGATACCTGAAAAAAATTAAATACATCGAAAATTCTCCCAATAAATGCATCACGAGTACATCTTTAAAAAATCTGCCAACTGTGCAGATAGCATCACCTCACAATTACAGGAATTGAGGAATCTCATACTCCAAAAAAAAAAGAATCTACCATACTGAGATCTACTCAATGGTACTTTTAAGAGCGTTACTTCTATGATAATCCGTAGTTGAAATCTCAAGATATCGCGAAAACCGCTGCGAATTGTATCCAAACAACTACTGCACCAGAGTGGGCAGTATTGGTTAAGGTTGGCAAAGTCCAGCAGGTAAAATGCGCTCCAAGCGGTGTTCCAGATTACTGGCAGTTCTTCAGGCATTGATCCATAACATTGCCAATCAACGGTGTACTAGCAAAAGAGCGGCTCATACATCCCACACCTCACGCACATTTTATGAGTCAGTGAGCACTCTACTGAGCACTACAAGTAGCATGTAAGAAACAATATAAGCTGACTTAATGAGTTACATTACGGAGTGCCTACTACAACAAGACACACAGTTCTCGAGCCACTCTGACTCCCTCAGAATCTTAGTGATGCAAAACTTGAACTTACCTTTGATTAACAATGAGTCCAATTTTTTCGCGAATAACGTTGTCTCTCTCAAGGTCCTCAACTGCCGTTTGCCACGAATCGGCAACACCTCCATTCGCATGACCGTTGACCTCTTGACATGGCGATACTCCCTTCAAAGAAAGCCGATTGCATCATAAAGTATAATTTACCGCAGTATTCTTCAAAGCGAGCAGCAATGTTTTCAAACGAAACAAATGTTAGAGAGGCAAGTTGATATTCAATGATAATACTTTCATAAACCACAACGCAAAACATCTGTAAGATGATACAGCAACGAGTGTGTAAGAGAGTGCACTGATGAAAAAACTTTTGCAACGCTCTGGACTCGCTCATTTCGGAGCAAAAGCATTTGCTCAGATGCTCAGATGCTTGGAACCGCTTACGAGCCGATGCAACCAGCTCAGCAATACGTGGAATAACTAATGAAGCCTCTTTTTTGCCCTTTAACCTATTCAGCCACTCAACACATCTCTCCCCTGCATCCCCTTTTCCGCATCTGAAAGCAACAAAAATGACGCGAGAAATGCTAATAAATCGCTTTATCGTAATAAAGAATCCATTCGGTTCACTCCGCGATGCCCGAAAAAGCTTGAAATAATGATAGTCGAAAGAAACTATCAATTCGCACCACTTGTCGAGATTTTTTTGTTTCCAGGCAAGCCAAATTCAGCTCCAGTATTTCTCAACTTGCTCTAGTCTGTTACATACTTTAAATCCCTCAGCTGCAACTTCATGACCTCAGTATTTTCGGAAAAGGAATCCCAAAATAAAATCCAAAAGTGAGAGCAAACCAGATACGAAATCCCATCTGTTCTTTACTATGCAGAAATGACATATAAATGATGGCAACTTCTCAGTCAATACTTTAATAATCTTACCGCACGCTGAATAGAAGCAGAGGTAGGAATAATCGATGAGATGCCATTCGTTGCATTAAGAGGTGGATTGACGCGTGGAGAGCACGATGAAGCGCTGAGTGTGCTACCTGTAGGAATTAATGGAGGTTGCTCCACATATAAAATCGTGTTGTTCGGTAAAGCGGGAGCCTGCAACTGAAAGAAGAGACGTATCAAGCCCACTAATTGAACAAATAAAAGCACAATCAGCACGGTCGGTATGGCGGCACTGCTATGGAATAAATGGATTTTAATTCAAGTACGAAGAAAGCGGGACATTTTTCGTTTCTATCAAACACTCATTGTGTCAACGGGATATGTGTCAAATTCTCAAAAGAAATATTAACGTCTTTCACAAACGCCAATTGTGATATAGGCGTTCAAATTAATGCAGATCAATGGCAGCACCAGCAATGTTTCGATGTCTCGCAAAAGAAAATCGGAAATTGTTGGCGGCATGTTAGCTTCTCCTTGACACAATCTCTTGAAGTACCAATAACCCGTTCGCTTTGAAACGTTATTTTTATCTAGCCTGCATCAATGCCGAAGATAGTTAGCTTATCGGAAAGCTACAAACAACGCCTCATGATAGCCGTATTTTGCAGGACGCTGTATGATCTTTCGGGTTACTTTATATCAGTATTGGAATTACCCGACTCTGAATCACTTTAGAATAGACCTATTCAATCCGGTCAATATAGTGCGCTTCAAGGTTCCCGAGTGCCTCGCTCAGATCACCTGTCAGGTGCCTCTATTTGAAATTATTTTTCATAAACACCTTCCGCAACTGGTAAGGCAAATTAGTGTGTGGAAATATACATTCAACTCACCCACTTAGAGAGCTGTACTTAATTTGTAACCGAAATAGATCATTCAGGTGGGAAATCTCTCAGCATTCGTCCGCAGTTCAAACTGTTGCGGTATTCTAGCAAAGTCGGATCTGTGACAGGTGTTAACATGCCAGAGCATAGTTTCTTTCAGCAAATATATGTTCCGTTGTCGTCATTTAGGCACATCACGCCGCTATGTGAATTTTTCGCGTTTTATGATCTGCTTCAACCGTTCAATCGTTTACCTCTTTCTTTCTCCTCATCAAGTGCCTCACACAGTGATTAAACGCGCATGTCGTTTCCTTTATTGAAATAAAGCGTTTATTTTTGTTTGCCTGTTTTTCTTGACAAATATATAAACAACCGTTTACAATACTGGAAAGAAAAGAGACAAGGAAAGTCGCCACCAACAGCCTTCTATATAAATAAGGAAAAGCAATCGGCTAATACTTATGGTAGCTGCAACTTCCGCTGACTTCAAGCTTCATCAAAGACCACGTATGATCACTGCTGGAGCGAAATTCATGAGCAAGACTCAACCCGTCTCATTCTGCTGAATGCCGAGAACATCAAGCGCTGCTTGCGTACATAGTTTACACACAGCACTCGGAAAGGGCGTATTGGCTCTCAATTTCTCTGGTGCGCTATGAAAATGTTTCGCATAAACGACTACTCTAGCGGCGGAAAAAGTTCGCAATATCACTTCTGCATATATGATCAATGAAAAATGAATAAGACCTATCATAATTTGTTTATTTTACGTACCCACACCATTTCCCATACAGGACCTTGACATAATTCTTGTTGGTTCTCTCTTCCCCGCCCCTCCATTTATTCGATACCCACAAAATTATTACGTTGAGAGGCTAATCATCATTTTTTCTATTCATTAAGAATACATCTAAAGCTTTGACCATATGGTGCACTCGAATCACTTCAATTATTCGATCAATTGTAATACAAATGCGTTGATATTATGATTGCCGTAAAAAAAGTGCAAAAACAAAGATAAGCATTCACACATTATTGCACCTGTGCGCACTATCTATGTAAACACATCGAAAGGGAAGTGATTATACGCGTCGTAAAGCAATCGACGATAGTCTTTTGTATAACAGTTGATAAAATTATGAGGATTTCACCGCTGATAGCGAAGAAATGTAAACAACCGGATCGACGAATGAAAATTTAATAATTGCATCTAGCTTTTCATCACTAAATTGACAACTTTCACATTTCCACACAAACTCTTACTTCCACTTTTCCGCGATATATGCAAGTGATAACCAAAAACGTCTCAAAAAAAGAAGAGTATTAGGTAGAGGCATGAACTATGCGCCTGTAAAGTTTCCTGCTCATGACGCAGACATATGCACATGCGAAGCAACTTTTGATTGATATACATCCTTTCTAAATTAGCATGAAAGGATGGTCACGAGTTCTAATAAAAGTTTAAGTCAATTTCTTATTGTTTCACACTATTAAAAATTGTTCGTGTAGAGAGGAAACTGGCATCATCTTTTTCTGACGGTGGAGAATGGGTCGAAAACTTTCGACGATGGTGTACTCAACGGCGAGACTTGAGGAGGTCTTCTGACGACATTTTTTCATGTTTTTCACACAAAAAGAAAGATAGGAACGTGTAACAACTCTAGTGGATGATATGCATTAGTGAATGCCCCTCCCTGACCCGTTTATCTCAACAGCACACCGCTGACGGCATTACACAAAAGAAACGAACCCCATTGTTCAAGATTGGCGTGTGGCTAGCATTGAAATCAGACGGCATATGCTTCAAAGGTTGTTTACCATTCGCTATTTCCGCATACGATAACCGCAACGCGGATGACTGAGTTCCGATTGCTGAAACATTCGAGTAATGAGTAATGCAACAGTGAGGCGAAACAAAAGTAGTGAAGAGATTCCTTAGGAAGATCAAAGCGATATGCGTGATCATAAATGAATGAATGTCTAAATGAATAAATAAATCAAATACTCTTCTAGAGTATTACGCATGCCGATAACATAACAGCAAACACGATATCAATGAATATTTGAAGATGCCGAGTGACCCGAAAATTTAGCGATGCACTATCTATTAATCGACGCTGAAATAAAATTTGTGACTTTCAAATGACATATCCCCATGAAATGTCACACGTTTAGACTTCCTTTCAAAAAGTCTAACATCTCAACTTGCTTACTGCAGAAAAGCCTTAATTAATAAAAGGCAGTCGAACCGATATTACAAACAAGTCAGGATAAATGAAAGTTGAAAGCTTCGAAAGACAGCGCAGTTGGCCAGCAGTACGGCCGACCGGATAAACGGGTCTAACACCATGAACCACAGCCAGTTGCATCAGTTGATCCTTAAATCCATTTACAACTATGATGAACCCATGAACGGCGCTTAGGCAGTGTTCGTATAGCTTCTGCTGCCCAATTCGAGTTGTTTTTTGACACTGTCTACTTCCTCTGCTCATAAATATACGATCATCGAGGCCAAAAACAACGCAGCCACTCCATAACAACGGGCCCATTTCTCAATCTCCCTCCGTTCTTTCCCTTCTCAGCATTTTCCTTCAGATTATCTTGCCAGGAGTTCTCCCACACCTGAATCTACCTCATTTCACTAAGCATTTCCGTCTCGAAGTGGTATTTCGTTGTGTTGGACGAATGCTGCCTCATTAAGCACGTTCGCATTTATGCTTGGGAAGAAGCAGAAATAAAGAAACTAGCGATGTGTGTTCAGATACGAAAGATAATGGACAAGAACCTTCGTAAAGCTGGACAGGATATATATAGACTCCGACGAACTCAACTCGTATGATGGGGGATTACACATAAGAGAAGAGTGAAGCCCCACCAATTGCCACAAATACGAGCATACTTTTGCTGAGGCATCGGTGTATAACTTCAGTTGCAAAAAATTTGACACTTGAGAAAAGGATCAGTTAAGTTTTACTCTGTGCAAAGCATAAAATTCAACTCATCGTCAATTTAGTTACGAACTTTTATATAGAAAATTATTTCTACGATAAGGGCGAAATTCTAATCACCATTATTTGCAAACTTTTGAAAATTTACTTCCATTCCGTCAAAACTTTTATAATTTAATCCCGTTGTGTGGTTGACAGAGGAAAGGAGAAGAAAGCGAGGGGAGGGAGTGTTCTTCCAAAAAACATTCGGTGACATTAACGGAATTATATCACATTCCTCGAAATTTTGCATTCAGCTATGTCGTCAAATTATATAAAGCATAAAACTACTCAGACAACATGGAAAAATCCTCACAGGTACCCTATCTTCATTGTGAGGGTCCAAATTTAAGCAGAGGACGTAGCTCACCAGGCACATCATGCAGTGATCCTTGAGGAAGTACACTAGTAGTAGGCCAATCGTCGTGAAACGTGGGCGCCATAGCCATCGCCCGCCACAAACAAGCAACAACTCCCTGCAAACGTATATTGAAATAATTATTGCTACACAATCAAACAAACACCTCACCACGCAACACAAAAACAATGAAGCTGCTCGCAGGTGAGAAAAATAACAGCTATGCATCCAGTTGGGTGCCAAAAACCTCGTTTATAACCACATTATGCAAATTTCTGTAGACTCACAATATCACTACATATCCTTGCCTATGTAAATATGTATGTATGTATTTGTGAAAGATTGTTTCAGCTCACATATCGGATGAAAATGTGAGTGAATGCTGAGGTACTTTAACGTAGTCCCCTGCTGGAATTTCTTTATTTCTCAGGAGAGACGTTTATGGTGTCAGCCTCCCTTGTATGCATTCATAGATATTTCAAAGAGAAATGTAGCAGTGTACCAATATAGTTGGCATTACCCCCGATCACCTCTTCAACCACTTTCATGAATTCCAAATGCCGATGCAAATCTTCTATATAGTTTCGTACTGACCACATCGATGCAAAGTGATAATCCGATGAGTGCAATATGTATGTAAATTTTTGGCGTCTTTAAGTTCAAATTCGTATCAGTGATTTTTCTTATGCTTAAGACTGCATAGGAGCAAGGAAGAACAGCAATAGCCAACCACATAGCTGCTGACCGTAATCAATCAATATCTAAGGCTAGCACCAATACAGGAATGGAAAATTATCACCCCATAAGCAGGAATATATTTGTGGCATTAATAGCGTTCTCGTATACAATGCTACACACATGGAAAACTCGGAAATGAAAACGGTACGCGGTATGCTCAAGATATATATATATATATATATATATATATATATATATATATATTGTGATACCTATGACGAACCACCCGAAAAGACCATCCGAGCTTATATCTATGCGACCTTAGAAAGAAAGCTCACATCACTTCAAAAGCAGAATCAGATCAAAGAATCCTTTGCACTATGGGTTCCCAATGCCAGCATTTTCAAGGCAAAGCTCATAATCGAGACTGGATGGGATTTTGAAACTTCCACAAAGTCATCTCACTACAATACGTCATCTCACAATACCCACCCTTGAGTGTTGCTGGGATGTCGAGATTGTTATGCGAAACTCAAAAATGAGATGAAAATGAAAAATGAAAAATAACAAAATGAAAAATCCTCACCAAAACATTCAGTGCATGAATAACGCAGCTGTCTTAAACTACGTTAACTCTGAAGCGAGATATTATGCACGACCATCAGAAAGTGGTGATGCTTTTCCGTTTACTAGAAGAGATACCTTAGATGGGAAACTCACATGCAAAACCCGAAATTCTTTTTCTTGAATGCAAATGGCGATTTTGTTGGTGTCGGTCATAGAAACGTATGAACTAGAAAAGTATTTTGATGTGAACAGCACATGTCCAAAACTCGTTCAGAAATGACTGATTTGTGAGGTTTTCATTGGATGCAAACCTATTGAATTGAAATTACTGAAAAGAGGAAAGCAACAAATATGAATGCATAAGCATGAATAGCAATTTTCTATGATTCACTCAGAAAATGAAAAACTGCAAAAGCATTTTAAGTAACGAGAAAAACTGTTCGATCTTCACTATCGCACAGCATTTTTGATTTCAGAAGCAAATAAAAAATTCGTTGTTCGGAATTCTTCCCGAGCCCAGAAAGGCGTTGCAACGTCAACGGGTCAGACTATATCCCATGTATTGTCGAATTTCTAATAAGATAAAGGGAGCTGTCGCTTCTGAAGCAAGGCTGCGGGAATGGTGAAGGTGAAGGCTGATCGTGACTCTTCTAGTACTCTATTTATTCGGCAAAAGACCACCTACATATTTAAGCGCTCAAACTTTCGCCTCAACTTTTATAACGTAGAAAACATACCGTATACTCTGCTTATAGCCTCCAAATCACGATCTCTCTGCATAGTACAAACGCCGATTGCAAAGCTTCCATAGAAATCACCACCAACGTTGCTTAATAGACTCCTAGAGGCTCTTACAATTAACCAAATTCCAATGCACCAACTTAGCGGAAACTTCTCTGAGTAACACAGGTAAGCGACACCTTTCTATAACCTATCAATAGACCCCCTTGCTGAACCATTCTTGCCAAACTCTTCAACAAGACAAAACAAGCATAAAAGCCCCAAACAAGATACATCGACCTTGCGCGCGACATTACGCTGCGCTCGTCACACCATTCTTCATTCAAAAATCGTCTATGAAGGCCGTTGTTCGCAACGTGAGTACGGTAATTGAAGATATAACCCCTCGGAAGAAGTTCCCCGCGATGGGATGGTGGATCTCGTGCAACGCTAAGGATGCATTTTCCGACGAACACAACCGTCGGTTATCCAATTCAACCTCATCCTTCTCAAGTCATTCTACCAATCAGAAATTAGGCGATTTGCATCTCCACAACAACGCGATTGGCAGCAATCCAACCCAACAATATTTTCATTTTTTGCTGCGAATAAAAACACCTCAATGATGATGCGTGGAATTAAAAAATGTTGTAAACATCAGGTTCCTGCAGCGAAATCAACGATGACTTGCAAGGTGATATATAGCTGCTAAGTATTTATCAAATTATGATTACGTGGGTGGCCAGTTTCCTGGCCCAGAGCCAATTATCAAAAATATGGTAGTAATAGAGGATGGAGTTATTCGAAGCTCCGAATGATGGGATAAGTTCTGCTTGGGTGGACGTAAAAGAAGAGAACAAATGGGGATGACAAGTAGAATACCTTGAACACCTTGGGTGGCTGTGATTTCATCGATTTCACCGTTCTCTCCATCAATGCAGCTCGCAGTTTTTCCATCTTCCGCGATCCTGAGCTCGCCGCATCCAAGTAACGCCATATAGGTGTCGCAACGGATCTTCCCATCTTGTTGGCGGTCTGCCGCGTGATCGTTTATCCGCTCTTGGGTGCTATTCGACGATTCGCTTAATCCACCTATTTTCATTCATCCTGGCTGCGTGACCAGCCCATCTTTGCTTGCCTTTGTACATCTCTTCGACGATGTCCTGCACACCAAATCTAGAGCTCAAGTCTTCGTTCGCAATGTGTAGTCTGCTGATACCCACCATGCGTCTTTCCATGGATCGCTGAGTGGTCGCTAGTTTATTGTCTTCACAAGCGTGGTGTCCCACGTTTCACATCCATACGGTAGAACAGGAAGGACGGTGGAGCTGAAAAGTTCCTTTAATGGGCGGTGTTGTCTTCATATCATAGAAGATATCCTTGAGCTTGATGAGGGTTGTATTGTTCTTCTGCCCAGCTCTAAACCCAAATCGTTGCTCATTTGCCCAATTCGTCCTTGGTATAAATACTCTTCCACGAGCTCGATGTTCTCACTATCGGGTTTTATGGTGAACTGAGGGCAAAATGCATTCTTCATTCACTTTTTTTGTCATCGTGAATGCTAAGCCCAATTTTCTTGGCCTTACTGTTGAGCTCATTTACTAACGTCTGCAACTTTTGTGGGTCGCATGCCACCAGTACTACTACATCATCCACAAGGAGAAGAATTTCAAATACTTCGCGGTCAACACTGAAGCCGCCGCGATCTTCATATCCCCTCAGACCACTCTTGAGAGCTGATGAAAAGGCTTTCGTCGGACCGATATCCCTCGTTTTACGTCCCTTGCTTTTTTATACCTACTGATGCTTCGAATAACGTGCTCTCCTTATGTGATTCGATAGCGAACCTTCGTTGATACGAATGCACAAGTGATCCACTACTTGATCGAAGAGGCTTTCGTGCACTACGATGTGCTGCACCAAGTCGAAGGCTTTCTCCAAGTCTAAAAAGAGTAGGCAAAGCAGCATTTTTTACTCTCTGCATCTTTCTATTAACTGAGTTAGGTCGAAAATGTGGTCGATTGTAAAAACTGCTTTCGAAGGCCTGGCTGCTCGCGTCTGGTATCTTCATCGAGGATTGCTTCAGTTCTAATTACAGATTACGTCAAGAAAACTTTATAAATATGTGATAGCTACGGATGTTCTCATGGTTTCCTTTTTTTGGTATCAGTACTGTTCGCCGTCGTTTCCATCCCACCGATATTTTCTTCAGGTTAAGGTACTACGAAAACTGAGTGCTCAACGCTTTTGCAAGAATTTCGCCGCTGGCTTGGATCTCTTCCGCGCGTATTCGGTAAACATATATGGCCTTCGTTTGCTTCATGGCCATATCGCTTTTACGATCACTTCGCCCTCATGTGTTATTCTAAGCTGACAATGAGACGATGACGACAACGTCAACTTCTTGGAAATAAAGAGATTCTTTAGTTCATTTGATGAGAATTCACTATCTTGAGAATAAAATAATAGTGCCGTGAAGTTGATGAATGATGTGGAAGTGGCAGGCAATCAAAAGAATATACTGAGGCATATGAGTTATTCATTTCCGAAAGGAAAGAAAAATGCTATCGAACAGCCGACTGCAAGAGCCTTTAGCGATGTTTTGTTATCATTTGATTNACGGTGGAGCTGAAAAGTTCCTTTAATGGGCGGTGTTGTCTTCATATCATAGAAGATATCCTTGAGCTTGATGAGGGTTGTATTGTTCTTCTGCCCAGCTCTAAACCCAAATCGTTGCTCATTTGCCCAATTCGTCCTTGGTATAAATACTCTTCCACGAGCTCGATGTTCTCACTATCGGGTTTTATGGTGAACTGAGGGCAAAATGCATTCTTCATTCACTTTTTTTGTCATCGTGAATGCTAAGCCCAATTTTCTTGGCCTTACTGTTGAGCTCATTTACTAACGTCTGCAACTTTTGTGGGTCGCATGCCACCAGTACTACTACATCATCCACAAGGAGAAGAATTTCAAATACTTCGCGGTCAACACTGAAGCCGCCGCGATCTTCATATCCCCTCAGACCACTCTTGAAAGCTGATGAAAAGGCTTTCGTCGGACCGATATCCCTCGTTTTACGTCCCTTGCTTTTTTATACCTACTGATGCTTCGAATAGCGAGCTCTCCTTATGTGATTCGATAGCGAACCTTCGTTGATACGAATGCACAAGTGATCCACTACTTGATCGAAGAGGCTTTCGTGCACTACGATGTGCTGCACCAAGTCGAAGGCTTTCTCCAAGTCTAAAAAGAGTAGGCAAAGCAGCATTTTTTACTCTCTGCATCTTTCTATTAACTGAGTTAGGTCGAAAATGTGGTCGATTGTAAAAACTGCTTTCGAAGGCCTGGCTGCTCGCGTCTGGTATCTTCATCGAGGATTGCTTCAGTTCTAATTACAGATTACGTCAAGAAAACTTTATAAATATGTGATAGCTACGGATGTTCTCATGGTTTCCTTTTTTTGGTATCAGTACTGTTCGCCGTCGTTTCCATCCCACCGATATTTTCTTCAGGTTAAGGTACTACGAAAACTGAGTGCTCAACGCTTTTGCAAGAATTTCGCCGCTGGCTTGGATCTCTTCCGCGCGTATTCGGTAAACACATATGGCCTTCGTTTGCTTCATGGCCATATCGCTTTTACGATCACTTCGCCCTCATGTGTTATTCTAAGCTGACAATGAGACGATGACGACAACGTCAACTTCTTGGAAATAAAGAGATTCTTTAGTTCATTTGATGAGAATTCACTATCTTGAGAATAAAATAATAGTGCCGTGAAGTTGATGAATGATGTGGAAGTGGCAGGCAATCAAAAGAATATACTGAGGCATATGAGTTATTCATTTCCGAAAGGAAAGAAAAATGCTATCGAACAGCCGACTGCAAGAGCCTTTAGCGATGTTTTGTTATCATTTGATTGGTGTTGATGATTATTCGAGTATGTCCAGGGAAATAAAGATATTTTCGAAACATCACCCAGTATGAATAAATAAAATAAAGTCAATTATATTATTAGAGAAGCATACCACAGAATGTTTTTTGATATATGATGCTTGTCCTCCTTACCACACTAACCAATTCCATGAATTATGAGCAAATAAATGATGGAAAGTACGAAACGATGCACTCACATTTTTAATAACCCAATCGACCTCTCTTTTACAATTTTTCGTGTTTTGCTATGCGATCGGTGTGAACTGGGAAAGACATTAGCTAGCAGAATGGATTCTCTCAATAGCATCTTATTCAAAGTGTTTGAGCATTTATATTCTCCTTTTGACATAAGAAAAAACCGTGGATGCTTCCTAGTTTCCCATCTCACTTCTGAGAAAACAAATGGGAGTCAGGACACCTCACTGTCACTTCTCTATGAACCTTCATGTTGACAATAAACGCGAAACAAAAAAGCTATTTTTTGTAGAAAATGCTTTACCTCATAATGGTTTCGTCAAGAATTTCGGAATGACGTTCGGAGCTGGGCTGACCATTGATCCTTACTGATTCCTACAACAGAGTTCTGCCCCGCGTATTAAAAGGTATTGTTAGCTCTGCAGCCGCCTACTCATTCCGTAGTGAGGCGCACTGAATATGACTTAACTATTATTGCCTATGGGAAGCAGAAGCTATACAAAGAAAGGGTCATAAGTCATCTCTCACATCGTTCATTGTCGAATGAAGCAACCTTTGCTCGTCCTCTCTACTCCACTTTGAAAGTAGCCTCGATAGGGATGTTGACCTATAACTTTGGAATAAGTATTTAACTTTGGAATAAGTATTCCAAAAGAAAAGTCGTAGAGAAACATATGCATAAGAAAGCGCTACGGATAGTGAAAAGTTGCTGCCTGATTAAGCTCAGACTTGTGCCATGTGCGATTTGAGAGTGGCTGATTATTTGCTCAGAAACTAATATATTTATATCAGTTTTTAAGCAAACGCATTTCTAACGATAGACGACATGGACGTCGACACGCACGCTACAGTTACTCGGTTATCAGGCCGCTCGAGCCAAGGTAGCTAAGCCGTCGGGAAGTTGGTGACCAAAGTGGTTTATCTCCACTTCGAAGAGCGTTTGGTATAATCCGTCTCCGGAAACTCCAGTCATTATTAGTCAACAACAGTGGTCAGCGCACTTAGTCGGGAGACCAACTTTCCACTCCATCAGTTGTTACTGCTGATGTGAGACGCTGCGGTAGATGCCTTCTTAATCGAGTTGGACAGCTAAGTTCAGCGGTAAGATCCCCTGATCCTCACATTGCGCATCGCATTCAACATTCTAGTAAATACCTGATTATTGACGATCGAAAATTTTCAAGACCCCCCAATAATTACATGTCGAATTACAAAGTGATGTGGATAGCTTGAAGGTGTGGTGTGGTGACATCACACCTTCACGCTGATGATGTGTGACATGAAGAAATGCAGTTTGACCACCTCAATCACTTCGCTCACTCAAAACAATTATTGATAACTATAAAGGCCATTACCTCAATAACTTTATAACTGCGTCGTTGAAATAAGAGACGTTGGATTTATCATCGGCGCAATTGTCCAATCTAAGTCGCATCGTGTGCAAGTTCTTACAGAAATGATCCAAGTTCATACCGTGGTATTTCGATGGTTTGATGCAAAATAGACCACACCTTCATGCTACTTCACCTGCATCATGCCTCAATTATTTATAATGCCTGCACAGCAAATATCTTTGACCTGGTGAAGGTACATTTTCTCTGCATAAACTCGCAGAGGGATTTTTCTACGGTGGAGAAAATTTGCTGTGTTTAAAACTATATCTCTTCGTTATGCATAAAATCATATGTAACTGTCTGGACATTCTCATTCACGGTTTTTAGTATTTGCTAAGAAGCCGTTGATTCGATCAAATGACTTGAAAATACTTTACCGTATTTATGGACTGGCATGAGAAGAAACTTTCTCTGTGAGGATCATTGCGGTTTGGGTGTATCCTTCTATCTCATTTAGTCAGTTAGCCTATTCGTTTGCGTTCTCACACAGATAGCACGGCGCATTATTGCTGCCATTATTCTTATCTATATGTTAAACCTTATTTTATACCCATTAATTCATTTATTTTCTTCTTGTGAAATATTATCCCAAGTGTATCGCATTATTTTCCTTTACGATAATTCTTGCAATCAATGAGACTAGGCCTGCAACGGCGTTAATCGCGAAATGAACAGACAGCTTGGCGTGGTCGAGAGGGGTGTCGACAAGTCGCGACCATGTTTCAGCCGCCAGCATTGAGTAAAATCACCTCCGACTAGATGGTATCTTCCCAAGTGGCTGCAATGCTTATCAGAATTATTACGAGATCCATAATGGACATCACTGCAGTTTGCATGCTCACTTTGGCAGCAAAGACGCAGACGATGAGCGATTTTATGAAGGAATTGATGTAGCAGTGCAGCAACAGTCGATACACATGATATTCCTTGGAGATTTTACAGCGATTCTAGTAAAAGGGGAACACAAAAAACAATACATCCAACTGATTTCGCGGGAACGAAATGCCCTCCTCCTCGCTACAGGCAGGCCAGGTCCAAGAAACCGACTTCATTTCAATTCGATGATTAGTTACCAACATATTACTTATCCCTTAATCAGCCATGTCCATAAAATCCGACCATGTCTCGTCGGGACGTCTCAACAAAGAATCGATTGCGCTTTTTGGAAGTGGACAAACGATGACTGTGGATAGTAACATAGGCTTCGAATGCAAGCTTCCGTAACGAAGTAAAAAGGGAAATTTCAGAAGACTGCAGCAATTTCAAGAAGGTTAGGCTGAGGAAAGCGCTTAAACGCAATCCTTGCTTGTGAAAGGCTCTGAAGGAAACTCATTTGTGCCTAAGCATGACCCCAACAGTTTTTGTTGACAGTGCGGGCCGCAGAATAACCGGTCAAAAGCTTCTAAGAATCGCAATTTTTCGTCAGTTCTAGCAGTCGAAAGTTTCATCTTAACCATCTCATCTACGCTGAATGTGGCACCCAATGGAGTCGAAAACTTTGAATTTCCAATAATGGGATATTTGCAATCAGCCCAATATGCTTGATGTCGCACATAGGCAAGTATTTTATGCGATTTGTATGTGCATGGATAGATTCAACGACAATTGAGGAAGTGAGCAGAAAGTCTTCAGAAAGCGATTCTCCACCCTTGATTGCATCTTCGATTGCAATGATTGCAATGCAATGCATTGAACGGCGCAGAAAATACGAAACTCGTCTTTAGCTACTCTTTACTGATTTCAGAAAGGTCTCCGATTTCGCACGACATAACGCCGTACTAAAAACTCTGTTGAATGAAGGGCCTGCCCCACCTGGATTATCAAGGATTTATTAACAATATTGTTTACAGACATCAAACAGTTGGATAAGATACTTAAAATAACAGTCGCAGATGTGTGAAGCAAGGAGATATTTATTCTCCAAAATGCCTGTCATGCGCATTGGTCTGTTGCGAAGTATGGAGACGACGGAGAAATCTCTTATGGACAGCGGGATGCTTCAAATTCTCTCATTCTCGGACGATGTGGTGCTCACTGGAGAATAACAATAAACGTTGAAGAATTTGTTAAACGAACTCAGCATCTACGTGAAAGCATTTGGATCAAAATCCACAGCGGTAAGACGAAGTGGATGAAAAATTTTTGCTACGCGGGATTCTTAAGCGAAACTTTAGAACCAAAAGATGAAGCTTGTAGAGAGCTACGTCCACCTGGTGCAAGCGATGCAAATGGACAACGATCTGGAAGGGTAATTGAGCAGAAAGGAGGAAAGAGTGTTGGGCAGCCTTCATGAAGTCCTCCGAAATCTTAACGGATAGGACGACGTCGCTTCTGCCAATGGCGGTGCTGGAGAACAATTCTGCCAAACACTGTCTTTCCTCCATTCGCATATGAAACATGGCTGTTGCAGATTAGAGTGATCCAATGTGCCATCGGACGACGGGTGGCGGGTATCAGCAAGCCTAGGGCGAAGCGGACTGTTGGATGATGTGCACGAAATGCAAGAAGGCCGAAAGACTGCGGCTAAGGTGGGAAACCCGCATATGCGCCTCCTCGGAAACACGCGGATGCGCCAAGTGCAGGATCGAGGTAGATAAAAGAACGACTGCCAGCTGCAACGATGGAGAGAAAAATTCGATGAAATCTCAACCACAGGAAGCATCCGAAAATTAGTAACCATGAGCAAAGATATTTATATCAGCGCTCATTTCGATTCAAAGCAATAGGTATTATTATGTATCTTATTCAGTAGACCGTCTATGATATCGGTTAATCCTGTAAGTCAGATTGCACGGACTCATATGATGGTAGCTCATCTGGCCCTTTTTCCAGCATTCTTTGCCCGACAGTTCAACCGCTCACTTTCGCCGATCGAACGTTACGGGATTGCAAAAGAGTGAAATATTTCCAGCTTCAGTGGATGGATATGAATCTGCGTGGCTTATTTCTGAAAGGCACATCTGAGGTACGACAAAGCTTCGAAATGGGGGAGGAAGCGGGCGGTCACCCTTAGAAAGCATACTAAATTTTGCGACATGAAATGAATTCCGTAGTTCCTCGATTAAGTGGAAGACCGAAGAGTTTTATAGAATCCTTAGTTCGCATATAAGTGCACAACAAGTTTATATTCCCCAATCGAAGTTCAACAATTCAATAGATCCAACCAATGAGCAATGTTCGACTGCCAGAGCTCGACGGTCGAATTGTTGATGTTGTCCATCCCCTTTATTTGTCCCTATCTTCATATGTTGCATTCCTTCAAACCCTTTGCAGCTCATTCTCTACTTCTGCTCTCCTTTTATCCACCCGTCCCCCTTCCCTTCCTCCATGCCACAATCTGCTTTTCCTAATGATTTTAGGCAATGTTTGGTGATCATTATATCTTTAATTAAATGCCAGTCTGCCTTATAACTACGTTTCACATCAGTCAATGCATCGATTAATATACAATATTGATAAGACCGTTGAAAATGCTCACTCACAACTTTAGTGATTAATGCCATCGAATGCACACTGATTTTTAATATTGTTGATACGATTCGATAAGCAATTGATTATGTGTGATATCAATATCACACTGCAACTTTTATATGCCACTAGAAGCTTTATTACGATTGCTTAGCGATGAGGACAAGCGAAGTGCGTTCACCGAATGCGATGATTCATCACTCTCCGATAAAAAGGAGGGTGCTGAGTGGTTTGCCGTTGCATTGCGTAGCGACCTGTGCGCTCATTCATTATGAAGTTTTTCATTGTCTTTAATTGTCTTTAGTTTAGAGGTATGTCCACTTTTTTTGTCATATGAGGGAAGGTCATACAAAAACTAGCATGTTGACGTGAGGAATTTTGGCACATCCCAAAGTTAGCAATCCTCAAATTGGAAATGAGCTGGGCACCTTCAGAATCCCACAATACTTGCTGCTTGTTCGTTTTTGTTGCTTTATGTTTATCTTTTCTAAATCATGTAGATTTATGCCCAGAACAAAAATCGCACATTAATCTGAGATCCCTGGGAGATTCTGCGAGTAAGTTCCTCAATTTGAGCTAAGATTTTTCTATAAACGCTTATAGTAGCACTGAAACGTTTGAAATGCAGCTGTTGACAGTCGTTGTTATTGCAAAGTTTCGTTGCGATGCGGTATTGCTGTTTACTGCCATACTCTCATACTCGCTCGCAATTACTATTCTCTGCTGTGAGTGTTCGTCGTCTCCTCGTCAGTAGTTCTGCTTGATTGTACCGTTTATTGTTCTCCTTTGCGAAAACTGCCCGTATCGCAATAGATTGTGCTGCAATAAAGTGCAATACGTCATTTGTTCGGGATGACATTTCCGTTTTCTTTTTGCATCATTCGGAAATATCAAATAAACTACGCTCTAAAGTGCACTTCAAATATATTCACTGCTTCCAAAGAGGTGCAGATTTATTCACAATCAGAGAAAGAACAAAGTTCAATTCATCGACAAACATCTCATAACTCATCTTTTTGAAGTGTTACGATAATATTGCTGTAACGTTGCCGTATCACACCAACTTAACAGCACAGATTACTAGTTTCTATGCGTGCATTATCACTGTAAAACGTCTTGTTTGGGTGCGTTTCTGTGAGTTTTTGCTGATTTGGCTGTACGTGTTGCCAGCACAGTCAATTAGATGGAAATAATCGCCAATCGTTGAAAGCGTCGCAAATTTAGAACTCATCTATATGCACTAGTGATGCCATTGCGCCAAAATTTTCGGCTTGATACTGTATTTATACTTCTGTCGCGAAAATGGCATAATACTATACTTCTTCAGCCTTTTGCAAGTACCTGGTGTGCTGCACCCATAATATACCTACGGTTTCCGATTTGGTACAATACTATGCAAAGTATTTTGGCCCCGAAAGTATAGCACTAATACTGTACTTTTTGTATCTCATGTTTTTCTTGATGTACATGAATATGGCATGATTTAATAATGAGTAGAATATGGAAAGCCGTTAGAATAGTATGATCACTGATAGGAAAGATTTATAACATCACCGATACAACCTCCGGAATGAATTTGATAACCTTTTTTCACCGTTTTTTTTTCTTTTTTTTTTGCGCTGATCTGAGCTCCCTTATCGGACTCCCTCGACGACTCTTTAATCGTTGTTAGCGACGCAATTCACTTTGCGGATCATTTTCTATCGCTAATTTCAATGTGTGAAAGGACGGGAAAACTATCTCTCGAAAAATGATGTGAACACAAGAAAAATAAGCCTGAAATGTGAGGCACTTACTCACACTTACTGACTACTTTGAGCAGTCAAAGTAGAGAATGCAGGTATAGGTCTTCAAATAAACAGTTCGCCATCGATGGCAAATGATAGCGTCATTTCGGGAATGAACGCTCAAATTTGAAACTCTAGAAGCGCAGCAAAACTTTTCCAGATCTTTTCGGACAAAGTACATTTTAAATGCAATAAAAACTGGTGAAATGTACTTGCTTTTTTTCTAAAAATTGGCTTAGTGCTATCCTTCCACTGCTTTCCGAGAATATGGCTCTAATATAGTTGTACTCTACTGACGAATTTTGGTTTTGGTGCAATAACTGTATTATTCTTGGTATTAATTCAGGACGCTAGAGAAAGTACAGCACCTTTTGATACGATGAAATCATTAGTATTTACCAATCGCGGAAAATGAGAAAGTGCGGCTTCTTAAACCCAGCTTTATTTCTCGGCATGCTTCTCGCTGCTTCTGATTTCCTGAGCACTTCGGGAATGCACTTTCTTATTTTGGCACTTGGCTGAGGTGGAGAACATGATGTCCTTATCTGTTCTGCCCTTCGCCTACTTTACCTACCTTCACTTCTCCCATCCCATCTATGCCATTCCTCCTTCTCTCCCTCCCTCCCTCAATGCTGATCTTAGCTCAGTCAAATGTATATTAAGCGATTCGTTGTACGAAGATACAAGTAGCGATCCGCGGCTATGTTTTTATGAAAACTATTTTCAGTGCTTCATTGCATCTTCTTATCGGGCAAACAGAGAAAATGGATGATTTCATCGAAGATATTGTGGATACCTTCAATGGCACATCATTGCAGAACAAGAGATGTAGCTGCACCCAGCTGCACTATTTTGAGCTCGGGTAAGCCTTTCATCTAGTCACTGGCATTTATACAGTGTTCCTGGATATGTAGTGATACTAATCGTTTCGCATGGAACTCGTCGTTTCGTATTGGTTATTGCACGTGGGTTATGAGCTTCGACCAGCCCTCTTCGTTTCCTGCTGTCAGGCCACTACGGCCAGTTCCCTCATCAGGACGAGAGCTGATGAGTAAGACCTGAGCTTCCTTGTAAGCAAAACAACAACGAATCTATTGTTAGAATCCTACGAGCAGGAGATGGATGAGCTTGAACCCTAACATTCACGCGACATTGCAACTTATTTTTTCAGCGAAAGCGGACGCGGTTTAAAGAGAAATTGATTTGTAATGAATGCTTTGCTGCTGAAATACAAATGAAATAAATATTTATCGAATCGCTCAGACTTCGTATATTCGAATAACTAATGTGAAGTTATATTCAAGATGGTCTTAGTTGGTCATCCAATTTGAGAGAGTGAAACATTTATACGACACTCATTATGACGCATCCTACTCAGATTTTTAAATAAATGCTGCATATTGATATCGAAACATCACACCATCACGTCTCGGAGAAGTCATCTCACATTTCTAACTCCCTGACCTCGGTTGTATGGTAGTATTTTCATTCTCGTTCAGTATCGTCTACACGTGCATATTTCTGTCCTCTACTTTTTGCTCCAAGTATATCTCGCATCCCTACAAGTTTATTCTATTATCAAATGAAGGCCATCTGAGGAGTGTGTCGTCGATGGAGAAAGCGTTTTCAAAGTATAATAAATCATGCAATTACGGAAATCAATAATCATTTAAGGAACGAGATGCTTCAACGTTCAATGACTTTTGAGCCTGTATCATTCTGCGTCATCAATGGATGCCATGAGGTGGAAGTATCAAGAAGCCTGGATAGATTGTCTTGGTGTGGTGGGTGCATAAAATAGCAGCACTGTTGTGTGCTCAATTATGCGATATGTGACACTCCCATTTTTTATCAGTATAAGCGTGTTCTGCTTTGAGTTGCTTCATACTGATCTCATGGATGAAACGCCGTGTCTATAAGAAAACTTCTTAGCATTCATAATTCCCCTCTTGCCACTGCTGTATTGCTCCGGTCCGTGATTACTGCCAAACGATGCGTTTTTGTATTTTTTGCACTTTTGTGGATTTCCTGCAATTTACGAATAAACTGCCTACTTCATTGTAAGTAGGAAATTTCAGTTTCAAAATAACGGTCACTCTGATGTGTATACTGCTGATTACGAATATTGTCACAATGGCCTATCTTGTACGAAAACCAGTCATGCGAGTCTACAAGAGAGTACGACAGGCGTTCAGTCGGGACGACGCAACGGATCACCTCTTTACTGATACATCCGACTAGGACTGCGCTCTTTTCGCTTATGTGCGATATTGCTTGCCGACATTTTTTGTTTCGCTCATTGGACCTTTTCATCAATTTATTAAATTTTACGGGAATGATCGCAAAGAGTAACATTTACGCATGTTTCTTAACTTTAAAAGTTTATGTCTCAACGAGACGACAAGAGTACATAAAAACCAACAGTTGATGGGGATGTGAGAGAGTATGCATCGTGAGCTACACAAAACATGCAAAATGCTTTAATTTGCTTCAATTTCTAGTCGAGTTTTAGGCGGAGTTTTGTGTTCGTTTGGCAGCTTGAGCGCTCCACACAAATATGCACAAACGCATGGTAGTGATCATGAGTTAGTGATGGTGATATTGCTACCATTGAATTTTGGCCCCGAATTTATAGAATCACGACTGTTTCTGAACTCCCAGTTTCGGTTTTCTCCCGGCTTTCCAGCCCAGATGTGCTCTGAGGTCATACCCGTATGAAGTAAAATTAAAACCTCCAAATTTGCCTATATGGTCAGCCCTTATAGGCGTCGACACTACTCTTCTAAATCCACCACCACCCTTGCGAGGTTGGTACTTTTTATGCCATAAGAGTAATTAAACATACACAAGCACTTCTAGCATGCTTGTAGCAACGAGATCTGCCTACGACCTCCATATTCTGCAGAGTGACGTTTGTGCAAACGCCAAATGGACGTATTTATAGCAGTTGAATATTGCCTGTAAAAAATCTCACATTAACTTCCGAGATGAACGTTTTCTCACGCGTGATGTTGTTTTTCTGTGCTGAGACGTAATGTTTTTTCTGCTACCGATGTTATTCGCGACTGTGATGTTATAATCGGCTGTAAACTTCACTGCAAGTTGCAGTGCACCACTGTTACTGGAAAGTCGCCCAAAATTTCAAATTGTATTCCCTGCGCTTTACAGCATAGGTGTATAGAACATTACCGAAATGGCTTCATCGCCTACTGCCGATCCATTTAGGAATACTGCACGCTTGTATAGTCCCATTGTTTGTCCTCTGATGCCCTGTTCCTAGAGAATGTCCAGAAAAGTTGCACCTCTATTGCTTTTCACAAAATTTTTGAATGATATTGCGCTAAAAACAACGTTTTGCATAATTTCCAGTTCCGCGTCGTAAGTATGGAATCTGCTTTCCCTGACATCTTTAATACATCTACTTCTTCAACATTTAAACTGCTGCTGAGTGGTTTCAATTTCCATACGATTGCTGCTGTTTCGTATTATATGCCTACTCGCTGAAATTGTGTCCTTGCGACCGTTTTACTCCTTCGTACCGTTCGTCCTCACATACTTTGCATGTTTTCCCACTTCAGAACGTGAAATAAATAAACCAATATCGGTTGGTATGTGAGTCTTCTACCTTCAGAATATTTGCCGTGGTTGAATGAAGTCTTTATTTCGTGACATCCAAGTTGGCTGATCAAACATCTCCAAAAATTGATGACTCCATAACTGTGTGTACAAGGAAGTTCATGTTGTGAGATGGAGAAAAAGGATTAAGGCGGAGAAATCTGTTGAAAAAGGTTATTTAACCGAACCAAAAAGTAGACTCTAAAGGGTTAAATCATCATATCCGTAGCTGATTGAATTATTTCAAGATAGTTTGTTGAAATAGACACTCATAACACTTGTAGTTGATACATTTGTGTGGTGAGGGGCGCAGGTGGGAAGGAGGAGAGACTGGAAAATAATCGGTGGGCGAATCAGAAAAGTGAATCTCTGTCTTGCCCCCTCCACCAATTCCTGCTTTCCTTCTTGCCATTTTTGAATGTCATGTGGGCGCAAATTTCGTCGATAGATATGTAGTGACACGCTTGAAATCTTACGA
>JAARMF010000473.1:75788-87068 GCA_022844705.1 Toxascaris leonina | reverse complement strand
AAGAAATAAAAGTGGAAAAGCAGAGCTCATGCGACACATGCCTCCGCAGTCTCGCCCATTGGACCAAATGGTGTCATAAATCATCAACAAATAATACACTAAAATATGCGCAACAATGCATTTAAGCCGAACCAACCTATCGCAGAACGAACTTCCATGCACACAATGGCCTTTTAACGACCAACAAGCGAAGAGTGCGCCTAACCGGCATATCACATACATGTAGATTTTAGGCGAAGTTAAAGGCTGATAACTTCTTCGAAGCTGGTAGATAATATTAATGTGAGAAGGAATAGTTATCTTATAGTACAGAACATAACTAGCAATTTTTCTGCCTCCAGCATAAATGAAATAGACGTACATGCATATATATATATATATGCATTCAGCCATTATCTTTGTTCATATACGCTTTCGAAGGCGCACACATATCGCAGATGCTAAGCATGAAAAAACATAATTGCTCATCATTCGCAATCCTATTCTACACTTACTGCGTTTCTTTGATTAGGTTAGTCCTGATACGCTCCGCAGTGCCCATGCGATTTGAACCATTCATGGTAGCTTAGTGGTTGCCAGTTTTCAGTAGCAAGAATTTCTCAAACTAACATATCGCACTTTAGCATGCTCAAATGATTAAGCAATAGGTTAACCACTGGGGCTTCAATCTGCTTAAGACAGTGATGCTAAAAGATGGGCAGAATGGATCGAAAGAATTGTGCTCACGATCGAGTTATCCCTCATAGTTACAAGACAGAGAAGAGGAGAATTTAATAACTTCAAAAAGAATGAAAGAATTTTTGGAGTTGACATAGAAACTTTTCAGAAAGACAACTATCACGTACCATGTCACTCAGTCAGAGATTGGGTACTGGCAGAAGCTGAGGCTCCTCGATGCAACAAAGCTGAACGGTAAAAAACGACATAGACAGCTTGTCACTGCTTCCGTTTCAATCTTAAACTGGTGTTTCTTTCCGTCTGATGAATCTGAATTTCTCCTCAAAATACCACAGTGCTTGAAAAAAGCAAAAACTTCCGGTAATGTCACTTGCAGCCATCATTGACGTGTCACACTCGTCTTCTTCCTAAATACTGTTTGTGAAAAAAAAGGCTGCTTGCGATGCACTAGAAGCATCGAAAAATCAGAAGCATACGAAAAGTGTGACGGGCAAAATATTCCAAAAGAGGAATTTCTCAACTATCTAACGAGAGTTGCGACACTTCCCGTCCTTAAGTTTGAATTTCACTGCAGCTTCTATCGTACGACATTACCACTTTAGTGAACGACAGCTTTAAGTAGAATTTCCTCCTCACGGTACTGGATACAAAGACGAGGTAGACCAGCGGAACGAGCAAGCATTTAGGGCGAACAAATGCTTCAGCACCATTATTTTACTGGTCTCTCAACCTGTAACATTTCTTAAGCGAATCTGTTAAGACATATCCTTATCAGTAAGGAAGGGTAAAGAGCAAAGGCACGATTGGCGCGAGGCTTGAGCATAATGGCCAAGGAGGAAGCGATACAAATACGAAATTCTGAGTGAATTAAGTGATGTCGCAATATCCTTCACCAGGAAATCGTTTCAACAAGGAAACTGCAACCTCAAATGCGTGCTCTTCAAAACGCTACAGCATCGATGAGCTTCACCACATGCTTATGAACATCATAACTTCTCAACGAACGAGCATGAAATAAGAGAATATTAATCTGCTTTGTCGCATAAACGGCTATCCCCAGCCAAATGCATTAAACGGAGCTTTCAACAGTGAGACTCCCAATGCGACTAATGTCACAGCATCTTCGATAAATTGCCGCGTAAAATTCATGGGAAAAATTGTGTAATGAGAGTTGCAAGGTGGCTCCAAACGGAGAACAAAATGGTCACCAAATGCAGAATTGCATAAGGAAAGGCTGCGTAATTATATGCTCTCGTCGTCGAATTCCACGCAGCACATTGCACAATAACTTGCTAGGAGATGACATAATATCTCGAACACTGCCAAGCAAACAAACAATTACATAATTTCGCCTTTCCGGATCCTGAGTCGTGCTGACTTTATGACCTGCTATATCGCATCACTGAATCTGCATTTTCAGAACGCAGAGCCACTCTATGAAGCTAGCACAGTGATTCCCAATTTGCTTCAAAATCGAGACGGAAGATTTATCCTCCAAACCAAATGCGAAATTTTTGATAGCGTTCACTTCCTTACATTAATTCTCGAAACTGACAACGCGAACATGGTTATAATGTGCTAGCACTAAGAATAACAAAGTATAAGGTTTTCCCTCTTCCCCGGACCTTGAATTTCTCGAAAAAAAGAAACATTTAAATTGGGGTTAGGTTTTAAGCCACCATCTATTTGTTGATGAATTAAGACTCTCAATTGCCTTTATAACCTTGTCGTTTCGAACCGTCAATCCTTTTTTATTGCTGTTAGCAGCATTCAATGCCAGCAGCAAGTGAATATTAATTTGTACTCTTCTGCAACTGAAGTGCAGACAACTGTTCAGATCGTTGGGAGAGAATTGAGAGAGATTGAGGTGCTCAAAGCAATTTTTATGCTAGCTTTCAACAAGCAATGTGGAATGCAAACTTTTAGATCATTCAAACAAGAGAATAAAGTCCCTAATTTCAAGATTACTATGCAAACTGTAGAGGATAAGCTAGTGAAGCGTGACGAAAGTTTTCCGCTTGAGTTGAGCAAAGCAATCTCTGAATTTTCGGGTCTTCATAAGCAAAGAACGACGTAAACAGAAATTTCCTCAATGAAGGTGCTAAGTGAGCCGGAATTTCATACGCTATGGCCGTGCTACAAGAAGAAATTTTCGCGCCTGGGCAGCATGTCGAAAAATTGAGCTTCCACGGGTGACCTTTGTTGCACTCTCCCTTCTTTGCACCACCTTTTGTTCTCAGATGCGTTTGCAACCAAAGCACACTCTCACTTCGTACGCCGTTGAGTATGTGAACAACCTCAACCAAGCGCAGAATTTTTCTGGTTAGTAATGAAACCATGATGGTGGTGAATACTGATAGCTGTACCAATGGGTAAACCATCCACAAGTTGGGGAACACCAATGTAGACTATGCTTATATTTTCTACCTTTGGCTTCGGCAGTTTCCGGGTTGAAACTAACAAAGAAATGGACGAATAGTCGGGTAGTGTGTGTGAGTCTTCACAGAAAGCTGAAGTATGTGGGCATCGCTACTATAATGCACTCTTCATACGTAACTTTGCAGAAATGGGTGAAATAGGAGGTGAAGAACGAAAAAAGTGCATATGGTGTGTATAGTGGGAATGTGAGATATCGCCAATCAAGCCACGTCATTGAACGTTGTTTCAAGCGCACACAGCTGAATATAAAAGTTCCTATGAATAAGTGCACTTCGCATCAGTAAATCTTTGCAACGCATTCAAAAAATAACGAAGCCGCATAGCACTTCCAACTTGTCGCATAGTGGCGAGTCATTTCATTGTTTACTTCTACCACTGAAACCAGAAATAGCCTCAGAACTGAAACAACCCATTGGCAAGTATGACTGCAGATCCTATCATACGCACTTGCGGCCAAATTAAACTTTTAAAATTACCATAAAGCAAAGTAATGATTGGGATATTCGACATCTTGATGAGTCATTTTGTAGTTTTATTCTACAAAAGTGCCCATCACAAACACCGCCAAACAGCAAATAATTTGTTCAGCTGCTGAAGTAGATCAAGATTGAGAAGCACTTTAAGATAATGTTTACTTTATGTCGATTGGCAGTTGTTGGCCACTGTGTTGGGAAAAAAAAGAAAGAAAAAATACCGTGCCATGGAAAGTTTGATCATGAGGTCTCATCTGATTTTGAAATCTCCCTCAATCATATGCCTCCATGACAAGTTTGGAACTAACGATAGCTCTCTTTGTTGCAATTTCCCTCGGTTGTATGGCCCTTCCCATTCGTTCATCTCCGACTTCGCCTAGGGAGGAACATTTAAATTCGCAGCTCATACTACCTTTGGACCATGGCGTACCTATCACTTTTATGATATATATTCATTGATTCCTTTTCCTTTTGATGTTCACAGTAGACTCCACCTTTCTTCCTCGATAACACATGCCTCAGACAGTTTTTCGAGAAATATAAGCCTATTCTGATGATGCCCTTCCCCTCAGATTTCATGCCTTCTACTAAATTTTGAAGAGCGCATAAGCGCCTGGACTTGCAAAGATGTTTTGAGTTATTTAGTTGCATAGGAGGACCACTGTTCGGTTCTTGGCTCGTGTGTTTCACAGTAGCAGCTCAATAAAATACGGCTGAATCAACAGCGGAGTAACAAGAAAACCTAGTACACATGTCCCCTACATGAGTACTGCTTTTAACGAAAAATGCGGCTTATTGGAACGCAGAGACTGAGGAATTCTCAAAAGAAGTCGAAAGCTTTTAGAAAGCAAGTCTCGGAGCAGTCATCAGCATCTGATACAGCGAATGGCGTTGCCCAAACAAATCTGTTGAAGAGTGTTCGCTAGTGCGGTGGGAGTGCGAGGGTGTCAATGAGACGCAATTCCCTTGAGACAGTTTTGAAGTGCTCACAAATTTGCGATCGATACGATGCCCCAGAATCCCCTTTCGGCAGAAACAACCGCTTATTGGCCGGCTATTCTTGTGCTTCAGACGCATGCTTACTGCCTCATATAAAGGAACGTGCGCTCTTGCACACTCACTAGCTCAACAACAAACACACGCTTAACGCCAATCGAAGACGCATTCTTTAAGTACATAATGACTCAGCCAGTGATGGGTCACTCCAGTAGTCGGCTACAAATTAATTTTTCCAGAGATGAATTCTTGTTGAGTGTGATTCAAGGTATCAAATTCTCTCTACTGAAGCCGATGTCGGAGCTGCAGCTCAGATTTTTCATTGCTTCGACTCCTTGTCTAATTTTTGCTGGTCTTGCAACGAGAGTCGGGAGAGGCTCGATAACGTCACCGTCACAGCAACAAGACAAATACCGTAGCTCGCCGAAGTGATGTTGGGCCCGCAAAATACTCGACCAAACTTCCGGTTTTTGGCACTTCATTGGCACAGAGTTCTCATCTTTTCTTTGTATACATCGCAATTTCACTTGCATAAGTTCAAACACTGTTACGTTCGTGCAACGCGAATCTCCCTTATATTACCTGCACTTTCGTCGAATATCTTCCCTCTTAAGTTCTCATAGCTACTACTTCAGAAACTTGCATAAGGAAGAGCTTCAATGTTGCAGGAACGAAGTAAGACTTTATGAGGAAAACATTCCGTCGTTATACTTTTTTCTAGTGCGGAGTAACTTTTGTGAAACAAAGTGGAAACGTTAATTCTGTCTTAAAATTGTCACAGCCCTTCAAATCTCATTGCAAATTTCACCTGATCTTGAGCAGTACTATTGGTGGATAATAACCACAGTCATCCATCTTCATCCGACCGGAGATAACTTACACACTTGAGACTATTGCCTCTTCACTGACAGTTGAATGACATTTCTCTACGCCGATCTCTCTCTCTCTCCCCCCCCCCTTCCCCTTCCTCTTCTTTCCCAATATCTAATCCACTTATCGCTTTTTTCACTATTTCCGTTGAAATTTTAGAAATTTGCAAAAAATGGAACGAGCTTTTTTCAAAAGATATTTGAGTTATATCAATTCTACGACCACAAAAGCGAAAAAGGGGATCCTGGGAAAAGCATTTCAATGTTGTGAAATCACTGAATGGGATAAGATATAAATAGTGCTTTTTTAATCAAAACTTTTGAATGAGAGCGTAAAGTTCGGCTGCTGTGAACTAAATAAACTGTTGCGTTGGGAAATAAAGATTTCGATCGTTAACACAAATCACACCAAGCTACAAGAAACATAGTACGGCATGATAATTTATGGATTTTGTCGCAACCGCTCAGGACACTATGAGATGACAGTTCTGACATAGAGCAGGTGAGTCCATTGCTTTGCATCTACATATCGGCTTTTCTCAAAACGATGGAGTCATTACTTTTCTTTGGGGTGGAGAGAAAAGCTGAGAAGGCGCGCTCTTGTATTTCTTTCTTCGATTCTCTCAAAGAACTTCAAAACTATGTCACAGTCTTGTCTGCCGATTCTTCCGCAAATTAATCTATATTGCGTATAGGAATTTACTGGATGCTCCGTAGAGCGTTGCATTATCTATCGTTAGATCTTCAGTTGTTCGTTTACAATCTTCACGATGCAGTACGCGGCGCTGTGACTACCGATTTAAATGTATATAAATAAATAAATAAATAAATAAATAAATAAATATAAATATATATATATATAGCAGTTGCTAATTTAAAGAAATGCTAAATACATTCTGAATTGACATCTCCCTTTCACTCAGCAATAATCAAGAAAATAGTCAAATTCCGCAAGAGTAAAAAAAGAGAAAACATTTATATTGAAACACGTCTAACTAGCTAGCCAGTAGCATGCGTGCAATGTCTGCTTACGTTACACCTCATCCCTCCATCAATCCACGATCCATTGTGACGCAACATAAACTGACGTCACCATATCCACAAAAAACAAACAAACGGGTACTGTGCTATGACACACCCAGAGAAGAAGTATTGTACGTAACTGACGCAATAAAAGTCGTCAATCATGCAATCAGCAGAATGCTCTAACATCATAGATTGACGTGAAATAATAAACAGTTGAAAAGCATCGAATAGTTTGATTGCAAATTACGATTTTAAATCACACTGCAACACCGCATCGTATTATATATTTGCTGCTTTCGCCAATGAAATATTTGATGATATCCTGAGGTCTCAACAAAAAAGAAATCTGAAACGTTATACTCCATTCCTCCACTCTATCTCAATTTTTGAAATAATTTTATACTGTTCTATAGGATGGAATATAATTGCATCATATAGTACTGTTCATAGGATACAGAAGAAGTCACTAGAATCGAGGGACTACGAACGAAAGTACTTCATAGTAGATCAAGCAGATTTAATGTAGTATTCTGATCTAGTAACACATTAATGCGTATTTAGAGACCATCGTGCAACCATTTATCTCGTCTGAGACAGCGTCTGTGCCTACAACTGTAGTATAAACCCAGTGACAGAGCCGGTGAGGAGTTTCCTCAAAGCCGACTTTTCCACCTCGCAGCACTAAGAGCGGAGAAGTTAGAAGAAGTTATTTCCTCGTTTCCTGGCATTAGGGAACATGGAGAACCAGCCCGTTCTTTGTGCAATCTGAGTCAACGCTTATTTAAGTCAGCCTTTTCGGAGAAACATGCGTGCACATCCAAAAAATGGTCTCAACACACTCACAAGAGTAATCAAGAGAGGGAATAGGGAGGGGGAAGGGGGGGAAGGGGGGGGGGGAGGAGTGAGAAGCGAAATGGCTGTTGACAAATTCTCAAGAGCAAATTTTGCGCGACGTATTAGCTCAGTTGATGCAGCGGAAACGCAACTTGACATTGCGGTCATGCTTAGTAAGGTTTTTACAGCAGCAAATAGTTTTCCTTCTTGAGAGGCAACAAAAGTTCGTGCTAAAAATGCCTTCACTTGAGCTGAAGAGTTTGAACATATAAAATAAAGAGGCCATTTTGCCCGATTTAACTGCTTGACAAGGATGTGGACGTGAGGCATTTGGAAATGACGCGATCAGATCTGCGAATCCCGTCCCATTCCAACGACAGACGTTTCAGTGGCCTCGAGATTGAACCGTGCCCAATCATAGAATATTCTATGCCATTCGCTACCATTAGCTGTGTCCTCATTCACTTACGATTTATATATGGATGTGGAAAAGCGTCCCATTTAATCACTGATCAGATCTGATATGTATGCACATATCACAAGCTTGTGTTCGTCGCTTTCAAAATATCCAAATGTTTCGAGCCGGAAGGAATGAAAGCATCTCATATGTGTAGAGGGGGATAAAAGAACTTTGATAGATGCTGCCAGTAAGTGGAGTTGATGGGAGGAATCTACCAATATATCGCTTAGGAATTCGCGATCGCATTCAGCTCAGTCAAATTCACTGACTCAATGATGAAATCAGTTCGCTTTTAATAGAGTAAGTTCAACGGAAGCATAACAAGGTGCAATTAGCACGTGGCAATGAAAACAATGAGAGAATGTGGGAAGAAACTTCGTATGATGTAGGCTTGCTGCTGTGCGGAAAATCACTTTTTCTGATGGAAGGGAAGATCACAGAGAGTCTGCGAAGGAAGACAATTGGGCATTGGCGCAGCAAGTAGACAAAGTTTTTAGTAATCACCTGTATTCATAGATCAGGTTTCATTTATCGGGCATTTGCTATGAAATGTGCTGGACGGGTTTGTTAAGATAGGCAGAAACATGCTGTAAATACACGATTAATAATAGTAAGGGAACTATAAAAGTCAACGGATGAAGCAAAGTTCATCACGCAAATTTTTGAAGCCTGTGCTCATTTGAATCTCCGTTGTGCATCATGCGTTGTCTTTATAAAAACACCTATAGGGTGAATGTTGGAAAAAACTATAGAAAAATGCACATTTCGCACTGCGAGGCACTTTTCGCCGAACTGCTTGTAACATACACTCGAATTTCTGATGAAATGAGTTCAACAATGTAACGTTTCTCATAGATATTGCAAACAGAGTTCTCTTTTTTAAAATGCTCGAGGTCTTCTCATTAATTGAACCATTAATAAACTTAGTATTCCTCATTTTTCCGATATGACTGACTAAGACTGAAAGATTTGAGGCGATTGAATATAATTCGAGATGAAAGTACACCTGAAGTGAGTTTCAACTATGAAACTCCTTTTATACCAAACTATACATTTGCACAGATGAAAACACACCAAAGTTTCAAGGAGAAAAGACAAGAAGAAAGGCAGTCGATGAACTTCGAATACGTATCACTGATATCCAAAGCTACCCACTTGATACTAATGCAGCTAATGTTGACATCGCCGAACCTTGCATCATTCAAACAAGTGAAGAAAGTCGGCGGAAAGATTAAAAGCACCGAAAACGTGACGATGAATGAAGGTTACTCGAATTTCTTGGGATGGAAAACGTCTCTGTATTAATTTTTCACCTAGTAATGTAGATAATGAGAAGGTGATGGCCTAAAGAAGAATATGAAACTTGGCCGATTCTCGATGAAGCGCTTTCGGAGAGACATGAAACTGTCTGACTATTTTGAAAGAGCTAAGAAATATATACCGCTCAATATGAAATGAAATGAAACGAAAGATTCTAAACTGAACTTTAAGAGGATAAATGGAGAGAAAATCAAAACTCGGTCATATAGAATAAATGCAGAAAAGATTATTTTCGTACTACGAAACACATCTGAGAGTGAAGAACTCTTGCGACCCACTGATTTTTTTCGGTTACTTCAGTATTCAACGGTAAAAAGCCCTGAGTTATGAAATTGCGACCACAAATTGTTATTCTCAGTCAAAAGATTTTCGGCTTATTGTGATTGAAAATTGTTGCATTCTCTCACGATGTAGAGAAGACCTTTCCCGATATTTATCATTAATACAAGGCGTACGAGCAGAAATATAACTTCCGAAATTTCGGTTTCTAATCATAACAATTTTGTCGTCGAGACTTTCAGTGAAATTAGTTTTGGATAGAAGATTGCATTTAGAAATATCGCAGGAGAGAGGCACCATGGCTGCATCATTAGCTAATAAAAGCATGAGTAGAGCGGATATTTTAGCTATACTTAGAGAATGTGAAGTCGATAAACTATTTGCAGGTCGATGAGAACAAAAATAGGAGTGAGGAAACAAAAAGTCACTAGCAGCGAATTGCATACTCCAAACACCTCTTCCATTTTCTCCTTCTCAAGATTGTTGGTTCAGCCTGTTTATCTCATCCACTTAGAGAGTAGCACTTCAATGGGGTGTTGGATTTGTTCTTAGAAAATTACATTCTCAGAATCTTCAGATTCTATAACTGTTGACATCGGAACGACGCGAGTTCCCCATCGAATAGGACTCATGGCTTTTGAGTGCCGATAAGATCGGCTTTGAAATAACATTCGTCGACGAACGCTGAACGATCCCAGTGAGACTATCGCTAGATTAAATTGCGAATAATGTAAGAAATAGAGCAGTGGCACAACTATGCATCCCTTCTGAGATGTGTACCATTTCGCTGTGTGGCGATATTCTATAAGAAATCTGGAAAAAAGATGCTTCTTTGATTTTTCCAAATCGACTAAAATTCAAAGACAGCAATACCGTCGCTCCTTTTCCAAGGTGAAATGAAGCAAGAGGTTCCCAACATTTTCACTAAACCAGAGGTTGTATGCGCTGCCACATGAAAACACTTGCGGCACAATTTTCGGCTGATACTATCCACATCAGCGTGAATAAACGAAGCAACGGTTCCGAAATTTGCGCTTCCAGGAAATATATCAATGGACAAAAAACGTCACAATAGGTAATGGCTGACGTCGTAGGTGATCCCTTTTTGGCTGTGCTCACTCATTGCATAATGGATCAAATAAAGGGTCCAGCAGTGCTGCTGACGATATTAAATTCGTTTTGTCCACAGCACGTCCAATGCACACATACAATGAGAGAGCTCTCGCTAACGCAATGGTCGCGTTGCCTCGATGGCGACGAGCACTCCGATTCGGCGCTGACGCAGAGCGCACTTCTGATCATTCCCTAGCCCTGCAAACTAATTGCACAAGTTTCGCATGAAACTTCTCCACGATCATCCAGCCATGGATCCGCCTAATCCATTTTGCATGCGTTGCTGATTGGGGAATGAAAGCGCCGTATAGCCCTAATTAGAAGGCCATAAAGTCGGAATATTTCCACCGTGGAGCGAGAGACAGTGCAGCGAAGAGGGGAGAGCGGGATGAGAGGAATGGAGGCGACAGGAAGAGAGAGAACTGACCTTGGAGCATCTAAAAAGAAAGATATGCATAAGCCGGTATACAGGTTGTAGAAGAGGAGAATATAACAACAATTTCCCTTGACCGTTATTACATAATGTGTGGAGAAAAAGGAATGTGACACGCGATTTTGAATGCGTTTTTAATATTTTATTAGCCGATGAATATACAGTGATTGCCGCCAATGCTACATTCTTCGATTTCAGTAGTGCATGTACTGCTGAATTTTCAGACATAATTGCGTCCGCCGTCATTGGGTGCGGGGCTGATAATGTGGATTCTCATATAAGCATATTTTCTTCACAGATATGCGCCACACAATAACCGAAATTTGTGGGGGGGGGGGGGGGGGGGGGGGGGGGGGGGGG
>JAARMF010000473.1:48473-75481 GCA_022844705.1 Toxascaris leonina | reverse complement strand
GGAGGGCGGAAGGACTACGCATGTCAACTTGTGAGACATACTGCAGAATGGGAAAACTTCTTGGCAAGCCTCTGTTTCCGCTCAGTGAATGCTGCAATTGCTTAGAAGAATTGCAATTTCCAAAAAGAAAACAAAAAACTATATCCACTGAGAAAATGCCGAAGATTTTGCTCGCTTTTTCCAGTGGTATCGCTGGAAAAGTGCTAGCGTCCTCCCTCTTCAACTACTACCATGAGCCATTTAAATAGCTGACAACTGATCATCTCACAAAAAGAAAAAAACTCATATTGAACCATGCATTTTTTATAAGCTCCCGGATCAGTGCTTGAATAGGGGGAACATACGACGAACTGGCGTTCAAAGTTCATCATCAATTCCCCTTCCGCTGGACATCATCCCTCCTTCCTCTCCCCCTCCTCCCCACGTGCCGCACGTGAAGATTAGTCATGAATTTTGGACCACTGAGCCTCATGCTCGAAAAATGGCCCGCTCCAACGGGACTTTCTGGAACCAAGATCCTCCCCTCGGCGGCCACTTAGGTTCCGTCGTCTATTTGAGGAGCGTCTAACCTGTCTACACAATCTGAGAAAATTCTCCTCTGTGTCACAAAAAAAAAAAAAAAAAAAAAAAAAACGAGAAAACCGCGCGAGACGCTGTGCTGAAACAATGAATGTTGAAGGAAAACATGGCGCATAGATGTCGTCAGCAAAGTAACAGTTCGTCGCAAAAGATGACATCGGGGCACCTTGGGCGCAATCAAAGATCCAACGGAAACCGGTGCCCAATAATGATCACTCTGCCTTTTCTATCAAGGGAGATCACATTTTGGCACCTAATATACAGGTATAACCAATGAATGTAACTTTTGAATCTTTCAAACGCAACCCATCTGCCTCTTGATTGCTGTCGGAAGGTATGAACGACGAACCGCTGCAGTTTGCTCATTCAAAATGGATGACAGTGATAGCTTCAACAAAACCATCATGGGCTCTATCAGAACGTGACACTGGAAGTCTGATCTGCTGTGATTACAAGGTTATCTTAAAGTCGAGTCAGCTTATTCTGCGATCATTTCAATCTCTCAACATTTCCTCTTAATGTCTGAAAGCACCATCAATTAAACATAAAAACGATATTCTGGCTCTACAGCCAATGAAAACACACTCAACAAGCGTCATTAAAGCTTGACGGTAGTCAAAAAGAGACGACAGCACGCGAGAAGCCTACTGCATTTCAGGGAAAAATTTTCGGGAACTCTGCTGTGATATCCAACTGCGACCCTAATTTTCGTGAGTTGTATCATGTCCACCATCACAAAGATTTCGTAAATCACTCTATGATCTGTACAACCGTGCAGTAAATTTCTTGCGTTTCGCTCTCCGCACCGTAGAGAAGCGTAGGTAGCGCTCAAGATATAGAGGTGAACAGGTTCTATTTTCTGACATCGAAACAATCCTGGAAAGAGGAACCACTACCAATACACTCCAGTACCACATTCTGAGGCTTGAAATATTGTGATTCTCCTCGCGTGAAGAAATGTTTACGAAGCAGTATGAAACGATTTGCGAAGAGCACGCCAAGACTGCATCTTCTCAAGAATTGTTTCTATTAAAACTTTCTGTGAGAAACGACACAGCACATAGCAGGAACAATGTCAAAACGATCTGGCAATCATCCGTTTCCAAACACACTCGCGCAGGTTTTCCCCTATTTCCAAAAATCTCCTGACCCCTAGGCCTTCTTTGGAACACAAAAAAGGCGTGAGATGCTCTCCGCTTCCGGCAGGAATGTGAATCAGCACATCACGTAAACAGGATCGTCGTGGGGGCCTGCCTGCTGGGTCTTCCGTACATTACCACAAATATCTTGGCAGAACTGCAAAGCAAGCCGAATAATAGCAATTGAACCAGTACACGAACCATACCACATTTCAAAGCATTTCGGGTTCACTCGTTGCTGACAGCACTGCTTTGCTCGAATCGGTCACTCTTTACGTGTCACAGTCCCCGTCCAAAAGAGGAACTAACGTGAACTAACGTCTTCCTGCTGAACTGCTAACTAAAATGATACGCCAAACATTGCAAAGCAACTGCTGTCGTACGATCGCCCTCATATAGGGAAGATGGAGGAGGAGAGCACTGTTTGCTCTTGCAGCTTTGCGTCCAAGTGCTACAAATTCATAGAGAGAAGCGCATTTGTTTTTTAACAATGGCTGAAGAAGGAGATATGCATTTCACTGTACCAGTTCAAACAAAGGTATTCTCGAAGGACGACACCGTTAACGCTAGGGGAACTTCGCTGAGAAGAGGGATCTGTCAGATGATGACAGTAGAATAAAGCGAGGCGTTGGGCGTCGTTATCTGCCGATGAGTGATGAGGGGTAACTCCCACGGCCATTACTTAAAGTGCCGCAGGCTCCAATGAGCGTTTACCAACGCAATCACTCAGATGCTAGAATTCCGACTGGCTTGCGAATTGCGCACAAATATTGGCACACATTCGAATTAGTGGCATCACAGCAGAAGTAACACATATTGCTTTTGCATGATTCCACATGTTCCGCTGCGGTTTTTTTGTTGCCTACGCAATTGGTGTGCGTCGTTACCTACACCTTCCATAAATTCATTCTACTGCTATTCTGGCACTCTTTGACTGGTCACGCTTCTCTATTGCAAGCACAAATTTTCAGCTGAACGTGATTAATATCGCTTTGTTTCCATTGCACATTTCAAAGTTTCGTTCGGAGCCGTTACTGATGGAAGGAAACGGCATAAGAGCGTTCGGGAGCTAAGAACTAGCCAATAAAATGCATTTCGTTTCCACCTAAATGCCGAGTTTGTCTCCTTTTTTTCTGATATCAGCGCCGAAGCGAACAATCTAGAAACTTTTTGCGAATTTTGGGAGTAAACGCTGAGCAAACTGAACAAATGAACCTCAACTCAATGAACTGAGCAAACGAATAATGTTTGTGGCATGTGATTTCCTTGGAGGGCAAGAATTTAATTTATAAGGCACAAAGTGAGTGTGGAATCTTCTTTCACATAATGCTATTTTTCAGGAACTAGTTTTAGGAGAGAATATATGTGCAGTAGGACTTATTTCAAGTCAGGTATTCTCTAGGTTGATTTGTGAATTGGAGACAATTTTAGGCAACAGTCGCCCGATTTCCTAAACTTGCAACGTAACATGCGGATTATTCCAAGATATAGGGAGAGGGCGGGGATGCATTAATAAGTCAAGCAAACTGTTACGCAGAATTGCTATATTCTGAAATATTGGCCTCCTATATATTAGTGGAAAAGAAGAGTTATTCCAAGGTTTCATAGTAGCAGCATCACTTGAAAATTTATGTTGACTTCCTATCCTGTTCTTTCGCGTTTAGTTACGTTTTCTTGGCACAGAAGCAGAAGAGGAATGAAGGTATACCGGCAAAAAAGTAATAATCATTTGTTCACACGCCTTAAATGAATACGTAACAGGCGATATGCTTACACCCTTCACTGTTGTGTTTTGATTACTCAGCTATCATTCTTCGTAATGGTCATCTGGCTTTGAAATGCTCGAAAATGAGATTAATTTCCGCTCAGAAATATGACCAATTCTTCTAAGCATCTGTTCAAACAATCTCAAGTATTATTCGAAGTTGAGGCGTTTTTAACGAACGCTCACAATTTAAGTTAGGGCGCAAATGTAATACACTGCTAGTTGCATCAACTCAAAGCATTGCCATAGCACTCGCATTCAACACTGCAAGGCAACTATCTTAGAAAGTGACCAAGGCAAAGTACAGAAAATACAGGAGCCGAATGATAAGAGAGCGAAACACTGAAAGTTTATTGCATAAGCGAAGCTGTTTGTTCACCAATTTTTTGATTCGTAATTCCCCTTAAGTGGTATTTGATGCCAGCCTTTCTACACCATTAATTAATCTTATAGTTCATGAGATGTAATCGCGCTTGTACGCCGGTCAATACTCGAGTGGATTTTATCGACATATGCATCTCGAACGCGCACTTCAAATAAAAATTGGCAGCAATAATGAAAATAATAAACATATAAGGATATGAACAACTTTCGTGTCGTATGTTGGTGTGACTTTCATATCAAAAAGCGGCGCGAAAGCTGCTCATCTACAGGAATAAGCGCTGTCGGGCTTTCACTTCTTTGCGGATATGATCATAGCTCGTAATTTTCTTGAAGTCCACCCACCTCAAAAACCATCAAATGATAGTACAAATGGAATAAGGCTAGCTCACCTTCGTATCATTGTCGATTATGACTAACGGAAGTCAACCTGTTAAAGCAGCTGGAGTTGCATGAAAGCGACAGGCCACGTTAATTAGCGCCGTATTAAGCCTGATTTTCGTAAAAAGTACTTAAGCCGCAGAATGGAATTCTGACGCCTCATAATTGTTCGCATTTGTGTTTGCGATTGCATTCATGCTGAGCCTTTTTTTTGCTGACCGTGAACACGAGTATGGTTTGCTCATGGGTTGAATGAAATAACTCCCTTCAGCAACACGTCACGAAAACCGAGAGAAAGAATTATGAAAGTCCATTTTCAGCTAACATTTTGGTTTTGGCGCTAAACATTTAAAAAAAGAACACACAGGAAGAAACAAAAGAATCGATTGTGGATAACGTACAATTTTGCTGGAATGGGCCGTCGTTGATGGGCTCATAGAAAAAGGAAGGATAAGTAGGTAAACTAGTTTTCTACACCGTTATTGCCGCTTAGCCAGCTCAAATTCCATATTCGGTGCGCTCAAACTGGTCAACGGGAGTGCTAGTTGCCATACCATTTCAGAACAACGCGAGAGTAAAGCGGACGCAACCAAGCAAGAAGACGGTTTCGGCTTTTGCGCTTCGTCCCTTCCCCCTGTCGTGCAAAACTGACAGCGGAAAGGTTTGAAATCCACGGGCAGCTTTTTGGCCGAAAAGTTGTGGCTCGATTTCCTGCCTAGATGTTCAGCGGGGTCAAGTGGAACGAGTTTTACTTTTCAGGTTTGTTTTTCTTGTGCCCCAGATTGTTTTAAAGAAGGCAGCTTTCTTTCTCGTCCTTTCAACTTTCATGACTTCATTATGTACGAAAGGTTTACGGGCAATCATTCTATACACCACTGTCTTAATTTCGAGCAAATGAATTCTTGTCCTGAGGACGGCATTCAGTCTAGGCCCTTTAACAATGCATGAGGAACAAATGAAAGTGTAGCAGGTGGAATTTATGTTCAGTATTTATTTCTTGAACGTATTCTCCTCCTATCACGATCATACTGTTGTTGACACTTTCAACTATTTCAAACGTGAGCAGCTTTGGGCGCATAGTCGTAGCAATTGTTTAAAACCGTGATATTCGACTGCTACTTTCGATATTACCGAAACATGCTCGGGAACATTTAGGAAACAATAGAGAGTGGTGCGAAATTTGTTCTAGGAATTGTATTCCTCTTTTTGGGGGGAGAGAAGGAGGAGGGGTGTTGCGGCCACTTCAAGGTAGTACAAATGCGTGGAAATGTGCAGAAGTTGGATGGAGAGATGAAAGCTGTGAGGGTGATTTGAATTGTGACCAGTCATATAATCCTGGAAGTGCTGTTTCCGAATGACTTGGAATAATTTTCTGCATAAACTATAAATTTGGGGATGAGTTAATTTGAAAAGGGTGAATACTTTAAAACTGCGTGAAAATTAGCATTACATTCATCGATAGCCGTAGTAGATCTGAACTGTTGTTACGCTGTCGAAACGACATCACAATATTAGCGGTATATGCATGTAGGCGCATATGTGCATCACTGCAATAATAAAGGTAGCAGAAAATTGCGTTCTTCGAACAAACAGCCAAAATCAAATGAATTTCACTTGTGATCGAATTTGAGGGAGAGAGCGGCGTGAAGTATACAGAGCAATAATACAAAGCTTTGAAATTCGCCAATAATAAGTGGAGGGCAATTACCGGTCACAAGTTAGAATGAGTGGTGAAAAAGAGATTTGATGGAATAGAGGGAATTTGTGAGAGAATGAAGAGAAAATAACATTCCCCGAGCATTCATGTAATTTCGTCTCATATTTTATGCACATCAAAACGAAATGAGCATTACTGAATTGCATTTCGCATTCATCATCACCTCCAACGCTATATAGAAAATGCATTACATTTGGCTAAGGAGGTGGATTGCGGTGAAAGTGTTTCAGTGAAAATAAGAGATTAGCTCTCAGTGCTTGCCATTGGAAGTATATTTCACCACATAGCGGGATACCTCAGCAAAAAGGAAACTCGTCGACGCACCGCTTGCTTTACGCACTTGCACATTCTGCAGTCCACATCAAATACTGCTGTTTCCCCGTCAATAGGAATTTGAAAAGCATGCTTTTCGATGGACAAGAATTCGAATAAGACACTGCAATTTTACTACGAATTGCTCATAAGTATCGCTTGAGCTAGGGGTGAAGCGGGGATAGAGAGAGATGAAGTTGCTGGGACACAGAAACATGAAAGGAGGAGCTTCTTTCTCTTATCCTCCATGCGTCAGACAACTTGCATTAGAGATGCAGCTGAACACCGTGTCAGGAGGCATTACAAGAACGTCTTCCTTTCTGCTGAAAATATGAGTGCCGTTCGCTATAGACAATAAAAGTGATGCCTCTTTTTGCGCACATAATTCCACGTGAACAGCGCGCTGCTATGGACTTTTCCGACTAACGAAGAATGGTTTTTGGGAATAGGTTTGTACAGTCCCTTCCTTGACTGATCGTTCGAGCGTCTGCTCGCTCAGCATCAAATATTCCACTTCCTCAACTGAAACCTTTTTTTCTATTACCAAATGTGTTTACATTAAAACATTACTGATCTGCACCTCTCTTTTGCCGCATAGTTGCATTCCACAGCGCAAATGGGAACCCCACACAAAAAAAATATCCATATGCTCAGCCCGCTGTTGGAAAAAAGTTTCGTTCGGGATCGGAACACCGTGATGGCCACTATATGAACTTGAGCAACGTGCATGCTCAGTAAAAGTTCATATTTTTTTCAATTATTTGTCATTAGTATACATCATCTTCAAAGCAAACAAGAAACATTCGTTCCGTATGGCTTTATGTCGCGTAACAACGAATAACGATCACTTGCGCATAAATTATTAAACTGCGACGAGAGAGCGCGGCAACGTAAGGAAATAAACAAATCATGTACTACACAAATCAGCATTATATTTCCTGTTTAGTTACATGAGTCCGTCCAATTCTCTCCAACACAAAGAAACAGATAATTTTACAAAACATGATGCAACCCATTTGGTCAAACTTCACATAATTCAGGAAGATGATGATGCAAAAGGAATTTCTCCTCTCAAGTTATTATTCGTTTCTGCGCACTATTCGCCTATTCAATTATTCATGACAACTCATGCCAGAGAAATGACCTCCATGGCGAATGCATGCAATCTTTTCGATTCATCATCGTTGATCATTCCTAGTCAACAACTCATACAAAAAGGAACCACAGTTAGGCATTATTCGATGCATCCTCTCAGCTAAGCCTCAACATGTTTGTGCCAAAAGTCCATAGCATCGTCACCGATAACACTACACTTGAACACTCTAGTATCAGTGTTGATAAATTCGTTTGAGTACAGTGAAATATCTTGTTATTTCCTTATTCCTTCACCGTTGCCGTATTTTCTTATGCAGTATCGTTGCCCGCATCAATGAGCAGAACTTTCAAGTCCGTACGCCAGAGCTGATGTTTGTGACGAACATGGGTCCATTAGTACGAATTGAAAGCCCTTCGCTGATCGGTAAAATGTGGGGTAGAGAACAACAAAAACAACGCTTTTTCTTAATGCCTGGATGAGTCAGAAAGAGCAGTCAACAGCCATTTCAGCTAATATGAGCACAGTAAATAGAGCAAACGCTAAGAACAGTTAACAGTTATTCCTCGTACATGAAGTTACAATTTTTCGATGATCATTCCACTTGCGCCACCACCGCCGTTGCAGATGGCTGCAAGACCCTTCTGGCCCGACTTCAGTGCATGCAACAAGTGAACGATGATTCGTGCGCCAGACATACTAAAAAGTACATTATTACTGCGTTCTTTTCGCAGAAGTATCAAAACGATGCATTGACGTGATACAAGTTTTTGAAGCTTCAATTAGACGCTGTTTATGCTCCATTCGGCGTTTTGCTTTGAATCTCTACTAGAAATTTAGTAATCAACTGGCAATCAACGTGCAGATTAATATAGCTCTAATCATAACTCTGCCATATTAGAGAAAACTTTTGAAACAAGTGGAGAATCGAGAATGGAGATGACTTTTAGAACGTGTGCACACGCATATCTTCGAGTAACTGTGTTATAATGGGACGTTACGAGATTATTCCGGAAGTTTTTTCTTTCAATAAGTGCGACTAGCGTGCGATAAGTTGACAGATAGGATGAAAATGGTGACAATTCGGTAATCTTTGGATCTGAAATCATATCAGTATCGTTGCAATAATTTCTCGTTGCTTTATGACCGTTAAGGAGGAAAAATGTAGAAGACGCTTCAGTACTGTCCCTAAAATATAGTACACATATCCACAACAACTGCGTGATTTTAATAGAATGCCATTTCTTAAAATATCGTTTCTTCACAAGGAACGATTTTTTCAGATATCGATAGAAAGGTGGAGTTATATTCGGCACAGTTTAACTGCTAAAATGGAATACGCAATAGCCTCAGCATGAAGATATGCTCAAAGCGGATTTTGTACATATTTTGTGCATCGACTCATGAGGTTTCAATCTGACGAATTATCTGCATATAAGGCCATATGATGCTTCAGGCGAACGAGTAAGTTTTGAAGAACAATTAAAAGAAGTCAAAATATAGCACAAACCCGATGGGATGTCCAAGCGAAACTGCACCGCCGTGCATATTGACTTTGTTGGGGTCCAAGTTCAACTTCTTGATCGCGAGGACTGGAGCCACAGCGAACGCCTCATTGATTTCAAACATATCGATATCGTTAATCGTCAGCCCGGCCATTTCGAGTATCTGGACAAAATTCAATCATCCCGGACGACCAGACAGTGCCAAATATCGTCAACGATTCTGTTTGGTGAACACATCTGATGGCACCGGGAATGTAAGACTTGAAGCAGTGAACAAGTCAGAATGTTTCACTCTTCGCTATCATGCGAGGCTGCTAACGATATCCGCTGCAGACGAGAAGTGGTTGCGAGGACCTTAAAACTGTTACCTCATTACAGTGCCTATTACGGGATGTTTACTACATTTCCTCGTCTTCTTTGTGGAACAACTCTAAGGCGCAAATAAAGCCGATTTTGATTTTAGCTTCTTCCCTTCAAAAAGAAAAATATGACCCGTCTAGGTGGAGACCACCATGGAAAAAGATCCCACAAGCGTAACAGGAATGAAATATAGATTATTCAGTTATCAAAATTAAACTATCCAGTTCAATCGACTTAAACGATCAGATCATCAAGCTATTGAAATCAAACTGTGGTACAGCGAACGAGGTGGAGCACGATGCACGTCATCCCAATCAGGAAATAAATAAGCAGAGTGGATAATCTGTGAGAGCGAAGCGAAAAGTACGTCTGAATGAGGTTTTCAACCTTCCACAACAAATCATACAGGAAGAACTAAGGTTTCTTTTTGTCTAGATGAATCAGAGACATTCGCAAAGTACTACTTTGCTGCACGGACGCAAGCTCTTCAATAATTACTAGCTGCGATCAAGTCAGAGCAACTGTTGCCTTCCAACAAAAGCTGCGACGGTTATGAAATTTTAGCGTGTTACATAAGCTAGCTAGGTTGCTGTTTGCTGTTCATTATTACTGAGAAATGTTCTTGAACCGCAGAGGTTACAGCTGAACAATCGATTCTTATAAGCACAACGTAGAGGAAATCCTAATTTTCTGGCCATCAAAGGTAATTCATTTTGTAGCACTGAGTTACGCCAGCAGAATTGCTCATAGCCAGATTCGAATCGGGTAAGAAGAGAAATTGAATAACTGAGAAATAACCACGTCGAGTGGTCCAAGGTTGACTGGAAGCACAAATGTGACAGAGGTTAGAATAACGCTTAAGGGGACGAGCTATTCGATTTGCAGCAGGGTTCAGCAGATTTTCATTTGACGGAGAGTGCAAAAACGGAATAATTTTTGTGTATGCTACTTCTTTGCCAAACGTTTCACTGCAATCGTGGTAAAGTTCTACATTCGGATCACATGCGGGTGAAAATGTTAAATCATGTTTCGGATTCATAACCTTGGTGAGGTTCTGAACTTCAAACTTGACAGTCATCACAATAAGGCTCTGTGCTGCCGCATAGCATGAGAGTGCGCTGTGCTCTTCTGACGTCTAGAAGCATTACGAAGAAATCACAACAAATGGAACTATACCTTAGGGATAACTACAGTTGGAGCAACGGAAAATTCTTCAGGCTCGGTTGCTGCATCACCTAGTGCAAGGATTTTTGCAATAGGAGGAATATGGTGCTGATCTGCGGCTCCTGCCCTTGCCAACAAAACAGCAGCAGCGCCGTCACTCAACGTTGAAGCGTTGCCTGCCGTGATAGTGCCATCTACAAAATAGTACGAATGAAATATATCAGCGGCGTATGAAGAAACATCACTTTCTCGGAAGCCAAGTCTTGTCAAAAATAAGCACCCAATCAAGCAGCGCTCATAAAAGAGAGAGAAAAACAGCTCAAGAAAGTGGCCAAAAAAAGAAACTGTGCGCTAAGCACTCGTGAAAAACAACCTACAAATCCTATCCAAGGACTCGTGTCAGAACATTTGGGAGCTTATCTAGCTCAAACCAGCATCAGATGAGAATTTCGACTGCATTCGCTGTTTTGCTAATATGTCGACAAAAGAAGGAATGTTTTTTTTTTTTTCAGCAGTGATAAACGAGTTGACCGTTCGCTGGCATACCCAGACACCGACAGTCAGAAGCATGTGATTGTCGACAAAAGCCTCTCAAAAAACAACCCATCTCATGCTGTTTCCCTACAGTTAGAATGACTCATAAATGCTCTGCTTCGTTTACTATAAGAACGGACATTACTGACTGCAAAAACAACAACAAATGATTTGGCCGACCACAACCTTGGGCTGATAACAGATCGATGAGCAGCACAGGAAGTAGAACACACGTAAGATGCTCCTACGATGCCCATCCTTGTCATCTTTCAACCTATCAATGAGCCCTCACTGTGGAAGCAATAAACTCGCCACATATCGACTGTGGCTGGTACAGAAGATAGGCGAGAAAAAGGTGAAGTGCCTGTAAATCCAGGACTGTAGTCTATCCAACTGTTATGACTCATTCGTTCATGACTAGTCTACAATTCGCAATTCACCAGCAACCGAAAAGCCATCAGATGGCGCTAGTTTCAGGTGCTAATCGAAAACTTTTCACCTCCGTGTAAGCAGCGAGTTTATTGAAGCAGTTTAGCGAAACATTTTTCAGGTAAGGAAAACAACTCAAAGGCTAGATGGCACTATAATCGAAGCATAAACAATGTTACAGAGTAGGAAAGGAATGTTTCATTCACCGCAACGAACAGAATGCTCATGCAAGAAATCTAGACCTTTAAGGAATGCAGGTTTAAGTTTCGGCAACTTTTCGTAGTTCACTCTTTCGAATTCTTCGTCCATTTCAACAACGAACTCCTTTTTGCCCTCCTTCACCTCGACTGGAACGACCTCTTCGGCCATGAGACCGCTCTAGAAATCGACATTTCGGTGTCTAGTTATGGTTGATGCATATGACTCGTTTTATTCACGTATGAGAGTGGGTATACGCTGGTGATGTGGGCCACTGTCCTGTCAAAGGATGCAATATTTTGCTTGTAGGCCTCAGACTGCTTTGATAAATGGAAAGAAATTGAAGAAACGAGAAATTACTCAAACCACTGCAGTTTCTGCAGTGCTTGCAACAAATTTCTGCAACAAATTCCTCCGCATATGCGAGCGAAAATGATTGGTGCACAAGCCGTTCCATCTGAGTCGCCTCACATACAGCATTTTTGCACACAGAAGCAGTAAGTGAAAGAAAGGGGCCAATTTTCATTTTGTGACGCTCTGCAGTGGAGAAGAGGGACCACGCTAGCCTACTATTGTGCCATTTTGAACCAAAAAAACCCATCGTATACTAAGCGAGAATAATCCGTCGAGGGATGCAATATTCTGTCTTCTAGGCCTCAGATTGCCTTGATAGATAGAAGGAAATACTCAGTGTGACTTTTAGCCTGAAAACCGTTCTTTGCTCAATGAACAATAGTGCGTTTGCTGAAAGACCCTTGAATGCTTCCCATATGAGCAGCAAAACTAACCTCCCATGCAGCAGCTGCTCTTCGGTAGCTGAGTGCGGCATATTCATCCTGTTCCTCTCGAGTAATACCGTATTTCTTTGCCACTTTATCAGTGCATGCTCCCATATGCAAATTACTGTAAACATCAACTAGTCCATCGCGCAACACACCATCCTAAAGCACAACAATTGAGAGCAATTCTCAACTTTATTTCTTTCAGTGTGGGAGCACAATGAATGAGAAATGTTGACCTTCCGAGTGTATAGGTATTTCCTGTTTAGAAGTTGAATGTCTACTCAAACAGTTAATAAGTGTTTAGGAGAGTTCATGAAAAATTACATCTTTGAGACAATTTGGGAACTTTTATCATCCACTACGCACTCATTCGCATGCTTTCCAGGTGAACGGTGCCAGGAAATGATGCTTCAGAGAACTGTACCACATCAATTGAGAAGGAAAGAATGTCCTCCTATAGAAACTGGTCTCCCGAAAGCACCGTAACAGTGGATTTTTCACTCGGCAAAATCGATAGACGTCACGCCTTACCTTGGGCTATGTGATTTGGTAGTTGCAGTTACGCGGCAAATTCGATAGAACATAAGAAGACGTAATCAGGGATGGAGAGATCAATTTTAGAACAATGCTTAAGATGGATTAGAGTGGGCGTTCCCTGAACGGATCGATAACGTCGGTCTCGAACTGGGAACTGCTTAAGCAAACTGACAAACACATTTGCTGGGGAACGATCTATTCATAGTGCAAAAAAATGAAGACAGAAAAGTACAAGTCGGTAATTTGAGTTGTCTGGTCTGATGGTGCTAGCTGAACCAATTTTGAAGCCTCTAAACGAAATAGTGAGAAGTGTGAACATAGTCGAAGAACTAGCGGGGTAAGTTTAAGAAAGCTAACAAAATAAACGACAGGTCGAACCCCCAAAGAATTGCGTAATACTGTCGAGAACATAAGAATATATCGCTGTGTACAAAATGAGATAAATTGCTCACCGGTAAATTTATGCCCCCAAAGGGTGTTTCTCCACGCTTGAGGAAGTATGGTACACGACTCATGCTCTCCATTCCAGCACCAATCACGAACTGTACAAACAACTCGATTAAAGATCGCAAATCTGATGATGAATTCGAAAGAATATTCCCAAATCACATTTGTTCAACAGAATATTATAAGCTGTAAAATAAAGATGGTATCTCTTAGACCGAACCCCAGCTTGTACATTGCTCACACTCAAGACCATTTAGCTGCGCCTTTTCATCTATTCCGTTCTTCGTCTGTCACTGTCCACAGTTTACGAATATGAGCAATTGCACATCCGAAAGAAGAGTTTTTCTTAGGTTCGAAGTCGCATATTAGTATGAACTGCATGAATAGTCGCAAGTATGAATAGTAAGTCGCATTGCAATTTTCTGGAAGTTTGGGCGTCACAAATTTTCAAGCCAAAATTGGGATCTGTTAACTTCTGGCACAGTTTATTGCCTCGGAAATCTTGTCATGTTCTTCCGAAAATGGAATATGCCGATTGCAAAATAGCTTCGCAGATGTTTTCTGAATCATGAAACAAAAGTTTCTGCACAAGCGTGCTTACAAATCATTCTCAGTGGCGAAAATGACGGCGAAGGACTTTCGTGCTTGCTGTTATTAACGTGCACAGAACGATATTTCCTATTCATTATGCACCCGATGTCGAAAGATCTGTTTATTTCAAAGGCTTTTCACTGCTTCCTACGAGCTAATTTCGTATAAACTGTGAAATATGCATTGACGCTCTTTCAACTGGATGAGGAGAGTGATGGGTTTGCACTCAAAAGTGTTGACTTATCGATGGGATTTTCCATTTCTCGCCGTGCGCATTCTATCATCTTCTTTCTGTCAAATAGTTTCCATAAAGCTTCGTTACGGAAAAAGGGATGGAAAGCGTACATCTTGAAGACCTAGCTGAAGGTGTTCAGCGGCAAGCATGATCGACTTCATGCCAGAAGCACACATTTTGTTCACCGCCGTTACGACCGTCGACACATCCAATCCTGAAAGGAGATTAGCACATAACAAGAAGCCAAATTTGGTACAGTGGTAAGAAGCCAGCTATGGAACTTCAATATAAACAGCACATCACTTCATACAACAACAAGAAAACCTATTAATTTAGATCGCACATAGCGGAAGGCCGGAAACAAGGAACGACCGCTTTCTTCGAAACAATTCACAGTTGGAGGGTTAAGAAGAAGCTGATCAAATTAGACGTCGTATTAACTGAGTCACCAAGAATAACGGAACGTCTGTATAAATTGGGTGAGGCACTCTATGAGGATGGATGCTCGATATTTCATCAACCCAATACGATTTTGTTGGGAAAAAAATGAATTTTTGTTTTCATTTCAGCCGCCATTAGGGAGACAATGCATAGAAAATGAATACAGCAGAGTTCGAGTCGGCTGTATTCACTACTCATAAATTTTTTGATCCTCAGTCGATAGTCTCGTAAATCGAACGACTTTGGATGTTTCTTCGAGGAAAACTAGTGACAGTTTGCAACCTAAACGAGCGCGAATAGCATCCAATTGGAGTTGCCAAGCATATGAAAAACAGATCGGTGAGGAAGCGGAAAATATCGGAGGATGAGGGACGTCTCCAGAATGTCGAAAAAGGTTCGTGCAAGACAAAGCGGCTAACAAAAACGTAACTGTGCATCAAAAGCACGGAGATCAATGGATTATATTATTGATTGGCGTACGCACAATAACGCCAACTAGCGCAACGAGTAAGTTTGTAAAAATTTAGATTTCGCTATTTGGCGACCAGCAGCTCATGCCAGTTTCGGAAAACTTGACGGAAGGCTATAAATTGATCGATTCCAAGCACAATCAGGCTGAATTCAAATTGCGTTGGGTTCAAAAACCAGATTAGACTCAAATTCAGGATGGCTAACTACGCAACCAAAAGCAGCCTGCAACTTCTTCATCAATGAGTGCAAAACGGACGCCACCTACTTAGAGAAAACCAGACCTTCCCAGCAGAAAATCAGAAAGAACTGGATTAAGTACACGATGTGGAAGTCGTGTGCGCACATTAAAAAAGACGCTAGCGCCGATTCAGTAAGGCACCAGCGATGGCATATGGAATGCTGGTTGGACTTCATAAGGGCCGATTTTCCGAGACAGCATGACCTGCGTGATAATTTATTTTTCTAACTGTTAGTCAGTCTGCTAAAAGCAGCTCTTCCTCATAAGCCTTGTAGAGAATTCATGAGCATTGTCCATTGTGCCAATTGAACTTATTCGCAATCCGCATTAAAAATCGGATCAGGTCCTGTGTTCTTATTGTTGCTCAGTTCAGCGTTCGTTATTTCGGTTTGGATCCATCTCTTACGCTATCTCAATGTTAATGTTACACTGTTCTCATTGCACCTAATTATCATGTACTGAAACCTACCAGCTCCAAGAACAGCTTGACGAGCTGGAGCCTGGCCAGCATCTGCCGGAAGAACCACACCAACGAACGCCTGGAAATTTGGCCAGTTCAGTGAGACACCTCTATTTTTTCATCTCGCCATCCTGCATGACCAACAAGCATGTCACCTTATTTAAAAAAAAGTTTCGACAAATAGTTGAAATCTAGGCTTGCTTCATACCATGACTGCCTCGCTTACTTGCTGATGAACTAACACTCATCGTTTCAGTGCACTGAGATTAACAACATGTATTCGTCTCAGAGAGATCGTGAAAGTAAATTTTTTGGGTGTCGCGAAATGCAAGAGTAAATCCTTCATTTATTATCCCATTCGAAACTGGCTCGATTTTGACGCTTACGTGACTATTAAATTTTCAGTAAGTGAACAAAACATGGGACTTCCTAGAGAAATGAAGAAAACCTCTTTCAAATTTCGAAACGTGTACCTCCTGCACGAGGGAGGGTTTTAGACCGGCATGCTCTAGAGTCGCGTAGATTGCTGTGGAGCCGAGTTCCGTCACTGGCACCGACTTGAGCTTCGAACCGAATGAACCAATCGGTGTTCGCATGCCGCCACAAATTACCACATCCTCAAAAGCAAATTCAATAATTCCGTTAACACGTTGTTTGAAGCAGTACTTGTTTATTGCTGCACTTGTTTCTGATATCTCTGAGCACGTTTCTACGAGTTCATTTCTCCGCTTAGGCGCTTACTGCTCGAGCGTCAGAGATGTTTGCAGCTATTGAGCAACTAGCACAACAGACTCGTCTTTAATGTGACAACAATCACTTTATTGGCCTCATCAAATTAGCTAAACAGAAGAGTCAAGCAGTGCTAATCGAAGGTTAGACCGAAACTCACCTTGAAAATATGGGCGCTCGCAGCTCTGCTGGATAGTGAGAAGGCGCGCGATTGCACTCCCCAGCACATGAGCTTTGAACTGGCCATTTCAAGTCTACAATGAAGCCATCGTTCACAAAAAAGATCAACGCGAACATGAAGCGTCGACAGCAGACAGCGTTTGTTCGGGACTCCACATGTGCAAAGCGAAACTTCTACCTCAGCTGACGTGAACAAACTTTTCAATAACGAAACTAGTGATATATAAATTTCTAGACGATCTCGAAAACTTCGTTGAATCCAATGACCGAGTTTCGCGAAAGTCATAACGTTCGATTGAGCCCGTCATGATCAAGTTACCAAACCGGATCACTCATCCAATACAAAGCGTACACGCTATAAGCAACCAAGTACACGCTACATGCATTGCTTAACTCCACGCAGATCTCCTTCCTACACTTCTGCTCTGCTTTCGCACAGCGCTCGTCTGCCATAAATGACTGCTAGCGCCTCGCATGAAGAGGACTTTACCACAGTGCAAGGACCGTTAACTCATCCAATGGATAAAAGTCACTCGCCATTCTATGACAAACGCGCAATGCCAAAAAAAGTGCGTGCAGAAACGTCCAGAGAAGTTATATGGGTGTTTTCCATCACCACTCACGCGTTTCGCGAACTTCCAGCAACATCGTTTGTTTTCACTGACCGTTACTTTAACAAAACATTCGTCTTAACCATAGATGCTCCTTTCCTAGTGGTAACGAAACTTATGCATCAGCTGAACAGGCTATTCGTTCAGATTGTGTAATTTGGACAGAGAACGCCAATTGCTCCAAGCGTGTGCTCCGATACAATATCGGTTCTTTGGAGCTTCATCCAGAAATGCTCCATTGAAACCTATAAAGATTTGCTGACAAAACTGCATACTTTCGCGAAGGCAATGTTTCCAGTTCCCACCTAGCTTATTTTCTCACGTAATCCACACGAAAGTTCTGAGTATGCTGGTTTCAATAAATCAAAATAGGTTCGCTGTTGGAAATTCGATTAGTGAGAGCAAATTTGAGCCAATCCCAAAGATTAGTCCACCAATTTGCCCTGAGGTACAATGGTGCAGCGCTCCTCGACCGTAACAAATTTGCAGTGCCAATATGAGCATGATCACGTGGCTAGAGAAATCGGAAAGCTTCAATGACAGTACAAGAGTGGAAAGCAAACAATGACCGGTCGAAACTTTCGGCAACGTAGATGAAACTTTCGCCATCGTAGTTTGGAGCTCTGTTACCACGAATACACACTAAGAGACCAACCAACCCTCAGCGCAACCTGTTTCTGCGATGTTTCATATAAAAACACAATTCATTCATTCATTCAAATTGCTTTATTTAACCATAAAGAAACATACAATAGTATGTGGAGACGTACAATAAATTGACGATATTCAATTGAAAGGCTTTCGATTGCGGAGTTGAAATAACGAAAGGGAATTGAACGATGTCTCACTCTTGAGTAGAATTGGCTCGAGAATAAAGTGAAAGAGCCCATTCGCTAATTTCACACTCAAAAGAAAGATTGGTGCAAAAATTCAGATCCTATAAATTTTTGATCTTTATCACATTAGAACTGTGACGAATCCGCAAAAGTGCTGCGATGGAGTAAACCAATGAAAAGCGCATTAGGAAGACGGATGCTTTATGCGTTGCCTCGTTAAACATTCAGATATGAACAACAATAAACGAGTGAAATAGCTGAGCACCTTCAGGCACTGGCAAATGAGCTAATAGGGGAAGCATTTTGAGCTAATAAGAGCTGATAATGAGCTAATTTTTCAAATGAGCTAATAAGGGATGCAAGCTGCATTTTCACACAGGCTGAACTGTTTCTGCACGATAAAACGTTAATGCATTATGACTGCAGCCCTGGTTGGTGCTAATAGGTAAAGGTCTGCAATTGAGTACCTATGTTTCAGGGTTATACCTGCAAGACTTCAACGCTTCATGTTCTTTAGGAGCCATTGGGACAACACAGACACGAGAGTCAGAGATAGACAGTGTACATTGCTATGCTCTAAATAACGTGTAAAGGAAATTGCACACTGAGTGGGCTTTGCGTCGACCACTGGAAGTGGAATTAGCATAGAAGGAGAAGCTTCACTGAAAAGAACGAAAAAAGACTATGAGCATCTTGGCGCCCCGCCAATCATGGATACTGACTCTTTCAACGAAGCGCACTTGAGAAAAAATTCCTAACTGGCTTGTTTCAATTGGTGCATCGATGTGACATCCGAAAACCGATGCGCTTGAAGCTCAGGAATCAACATAGTGAATTCATAAAAAAAATGTGCGCATCTGTGCTGAAAATCGCGGCGTCTCCGAATTCGATCAACTTTCTAAGAATTTTGGAGGCACGAATAACAACCCCAATGAATCTTGCATCTATAATCCTCATAATAGCTCATCAGTGCACCATCCTAGCACGCAACTGCTCCACTATCACAAACAATGCTTGGGAAAGGAATCGTGAATTGCATAAACGTTTCTGAGTATGAAGTTTGCCATTCACACAGTCTCTTTCGTGAATGCATCGCACTGTATGCATAGGAAGTATTACTCAGAAGTAATGTACAGTGGATGAGTTAGAAGTTTATAAAGAAATATGGCTAAAATTTTCTTCTTGGAATTTTGGAGCGATGATGACTTCATGAAGGAGCAAATTCCCTAAGCTTGGGCTCTTCACTGCCAGCTATTCCATTGATCTGGAACGTTTCCTTTACAACGCAGCTTGGGAAGCGAAGATCACTGTTTGTTTTCAAAATGTTTTGGAGTCACTTGGCCACTAGGCACTGTTCACAAAGTGATAACGCAAAGATCATGGTGGGCTATTTTCCACTGATTTCTGACGACGTAGAGCCGAATTTGCTACACACCTTAAAGTATTCCTTCAAAACTGCATGCTCATAGCTTAAATTGCTAAAACAAGCCAACTTGCATTTGCCACAAAACAGTTGATGCATTTTTGCACTAGAATCGTTGGTGACTGCCTATTCATATCGGGATTTTCTCGGAACATCGCAAAATTTGTCTGTTTTTCTCTCATCCTCTTCTCTTGCCCTCAGCTTTGATTTCGTAATATGTGAGTCACCAATTTCATTGTCTCATCCAGAAACTAAGCTCTTGCACAGGGCTCCCAGATATGCCAATACCACTGTTATTCGCGTGCAATAACTTCAAATCTTCGATAATAAATACTATGGCGTCTTCACGCCATTCAAAGAAAGCTGAAGGCGGAGAAGAGGGTGGGAGGGGTAGGGACAGAGGGTGGCGAAAACGGATGAGTCTCTTCAAGGTTCTCTTCGAGCGGGGCCATGTCCTTCCTTGAAATCAACAGACAATATCAAAAGTTCCCATGAGGTTTCGTATCGTGCGCGCTAAAAACATAAAGAAACCGTGAAAGATACATCTCCGAGATGTTCGACCTTGCTGCATCGAAGCTGCTGCAACAAAAATAAAGCTGTGAGATGTTGCAACGATACTGGTGTGATAGCAGCATCACCAGCATATCGGCACATTCAGTCGTTGCATTATCTAATGAGGTGTCCATCAAAACGGTACCAAAAATGCAGATTTCATGGAACATTGGAGCAAATACTGCAGTATAGTTGAGCATAAGGCCAACTATTAATTTAGACGAGCCTTATTCATCAAAGTAGAAATTCGGTGTCCAGCAACAACCGTCGGCCTCATTCCATTAAAAAAAACATTTATTTCGCAGCTCACGCAATATGCCAAACTTATTAACTCAACTGCGAAGCAGCCAGAACAGCTTCAAGCTTTTCCATGGCAACAGCCGCATACAAAGTGGCCCTGCTCTCTCGATAATCTCTTCTATTACGTGCAGTGCAAAGATGCAGCCAACTTCTAGATAGGACTAACAAGAAAGTAAGAACGACCGACTCTTTGTAGGCATCAGTGCTCGGCGAGGCGAAACTCAAGCGCGGTTAGCGCAATAGTAGTACTTTGCGGTAGAATTTCGTGGCAAATCGGGTAGGATTGAGTGACAAATGTGATAAATGGTCTGAGGGCAATGGAACAGCCGTAGAAACTGCAAGTTGGAACAGTACTTGTCTTTACAAATCTGCTTAGCTCGTTATTAGCGCGTATCAAGGTGATTGCACACAATCACCTCAGCACCGCTGCACAGGAGAAAAGCCATGCAATTCTTTGCAATGGTCTTATTGCCCCCTTCGTTCGCTCCCCGTTTTCTAGTTAAAAAAAAAAAACAACACAAAAGTATTAGCAACTTGAACGACCAGGAAGGTGCAGTGGATATCCGTTGACTGCAAATAAGTGGAAAACAGATGTATTGTACTAATATCCTTGAGACAGTTGTTGCGACAAAGGCACCTTCATTCTTAGAAAAAGTTCCTCCATTGCTGCAATGCACACAGCTGTTACAGTCTGCGTGCATTTAACAGAAAAACAACTTGGTTGCATTTGGTGAGAAGCCGTTCAGCGAAGATGCCTACGTGTATTTTGATGCAATAGACGAATGAAGAGGTCTGCATCCGACAACGAAACGTGCTCCTCAGCACTAACAAATTTCGGACTGCGAACGAATTCTCGACAGTTGGTGAGGTTAAAATACGCAGACACATTCTAATCTAGGCTATTGCTGTGCAAAACAAGCCAATTGTGCAGCGTTACAAATAGTCCTCAGTATTTCCAATGCGCCAAAGTGTTACTAATGTCGTTACTGAATTCTTAAAAACCATATGCATTCCACGAGTCGCATCTCGATTAATATCTTCAGTGAAGTCGAATGTGGGCATCTATGCTATAATGAGGAGATAAATTTTTTAACATTGACAAAGTATCCTCTTGGAATGCTACAGTTACACCGGAATGTGTTTACAGACTTGTAAATTGGCCAACTACTGTGCACTCTTTTCTTCACAATTCCAGTGCAGCAACTTTCCCCGCAGTTTGCATATTGCTATTGTTTTTGGCTTCCTGTTTATNCCCGCAATTTGCATATTGCTATTGCTGTTGGCTTCCTGTTGAAGTAACAAATAAATTGGTGGGAGGGTAAAGTGAGCTCAAAAATGCAAATGCATGTTTCGTCAGTATGAAAATTGCCGCCGAAAACCTAGGGTGCAGAATCTCCATAAAATTGAAGTGGCATAGAGTAAACAGCAATCCAGGAAATGTTGCTAGTCTGGTTGAAAGGGCATGCTAGGCGCTATGTACTACATCATTTCAGGCATTTATTTCTTCACTTTTTTTGCTATGATGAACATTTGAGTACCCATCATACTCGGGCTGGGCAAAGCATACGCATCGTACAGACCGAGTGTGATAGTTCGAAACGAAATGTAGATTACATCTCATCGAAACCGCATCCACCTCAATGAGACACATATTACGAGTATAGCCGTTACCATCGTTCGATTTCAGCTCGAATGCTGAGTATAAAAATAGCCGACAACAGATTTCTGTGCGGATGGAAAAGAACATCAAATAAAATTTGGGTCAACTGATACGTGTGCATCGTGCGAGAACAATGAACTTTTATGGCAGATGTGATAGTATAATGGCTCCGATCGCCATTCGGCTGCACGCCCACATGGTTGCGGTCACGGCAGAATCAGAAGGTGATATGGATGATGCCGGTAGACAGCCACATAGGCATTCATGGAAGAGAGGCGAACAGAGTGCGCATTTATCAGCAAGTAATGGCGCCTTGGTCATTCTATGATAATACTATCAGAATAGATCTGATAATATATCACGGCTAAGAAAAATTTAAAGTCCAAGGCCAGGCGAATTTTAGAGAGCATTGATGACAGCTCTATCGAAATCACTAATATGCTGATCTCAAAAGAGAAGTTTCTGAAACCTCCAGTTCTCACACAACACGCAGTTGACGTAAATTGTAGAGTCGCCGTTCTTCTGGACGAAGAAGAGCATGATGGGAGATTTGGGAATCGAAGCCATTCATTGGCATTCATTCCTATCTGATTGCAAAATACTTTTAAGAAGTAACTGCAATTGCCAAAAGGCTACCAAGTTGCTCCCTCCAATCAGTGAAGTTTCACTCAGACATCATTCGAATGATATTCATATATGAATCACGCATCAAGAAATATACGAGGCATTAAAATACCGAAAATTATTGAAAAAATCACCTTTCAGCAAGATCAGTATTAGGAGGGCATCCGCAGAAATATCTAACCGTTTTCCTCCTAAACTAGCAGCTGTTGTATGATGGAGGATATGTCAGTTCCGATTCCCCAATGAAAAAAATTTTCTGTCTGCGAATGAATATTTGCAATCGCTTCTTGGAAGTGAATTAAAATTTACAGACAGGAAGCCAAAAGAAGCTGTGAAAGAGTTTTGATTGATCTATCTGCGCTAGTGGATTAATAACTGGACAGGAAGTGAAGAAGTTAGTTCAGTCTATTTGCTTTCTGAAGTTACGTGAATCAACAGTTAGTTGACAAGGAAACCTCTCTCACTGATTGTTCGTCTTCTGAAATCGCGTTGCAGAGGAAATTAGGGAAGCAGGCTGGTAGCGTGTAATATATAGCAACACGTTCTCATTAACACTAGTCACCACTAGTGTTATCTCAAACAAAAACCATACTATAACGACTCCTTGTATGACATTCTGATCGATTCTTATGAGGGCGACAAAAATGAATGAGCACGACGTGAAAGAACAGTCACAATGCGCTTCTGAGATTTGAAAGGTTGCATCAACGCAAAGTCGAAACGAGCGACAATGCTATGCTAAAGAACTTGATGTTATAGAAATTTTTGTTTTTAGCTCGAGTTAGAACTAATCTTGATAGAACATTCAAAACATTATTGAAATCAGCATGATTTCGGCTGTCAAATCTTGCTTGTTCGCAATACTTTATTAAATTCATTGAGACGCTTTAACCGCCCGACCACCAAGTCGACACAAATACCCGCTTTCGTGTGATTGCACTTGCGAGTGAATGCACCGATCGAGTGTGAACATCAAAATGAAAACTCAATGACTCATTTATGGTATAGATACAACATGAGAAGTGATGTAATATTCTATCTATTATTCTGCCTGCATGCACATCTGAGTACGAAGAAACCAATCATAATCGTGGTTACTGTTTCATTCGCTCCGATTAGGTGAAATTATTTGTGCATGCGAATAAAGCCAGCCTCCTCGCAATTGCTCTTGTACTTGACAATATGAGAATCTTCGAAAGAATCCACTGTGGAAATGGCTAAATAAAATAGTTAAAGGCTGCGATTGTATATTTCTTATTCTCACTACAAACGTCACGAGCGACAGAATTAGATTCGCATAGAAGAAAATTACATCCAAGCCTGAATGGATTGCAGCTATCAACGCTATACACAAGTAGCAACAGTTGGTTGGAGGCGCATCTCGATAGAGACATTCGAGCTGATGTAGCATAATTTCAGATCTGCGAAAAACTTCTATTGAGAGGAAGAGGACTGCGTCGAGATTTGCCATAAGTTGATAGTTATTTTCAATGACCGAAAAAATGGTACAACAGCAAATGGTTTAGATGACAGTTTAATGCAGCACTATGTTGCGGATATAGCTACAGAAACGCCCCGTTTATCGCTTGTAGAATTGCGGTAATAGACAATTTATTGCAGTATGTCTCCAAAGTCACTCGCTTTACGTACAAAGAGCACTCATGGAAATATTCCTGGGGGGAATGCGCAGCAGATGACAAGTTTCGCATTATGTGAGCTTCGCTGAAGCTCTTTTCACAGTTGACTTTTGTCATCAAATCGTTACTAAGAGTATGGCGTGTTGAAGGGTGCGAGGACACACACTCTTGAGCTGCATCAAACCTTTACGGAATGGAACCGACGCAAACGACCGAGGCTGATCTTTGTGTTTTGCAGCTCCGGTCTGGTGAGCTCTAAAGGAAAAGCCTCAACAACTTTCTCAATACTCCATGGAATTTGCAGCGGGCTTTTGTGCTCGGATGCCTGCCGGCTATGAATTCAACGAGCCGGGACGCATGGATATAGAAGATCAGTGTGGGCAGCAGTTACGACCCCGTTAAAACACGATCTACAGTACATAAGACAGCCGGAATTTCTTTACAACGGAGCCCTGCGCTGTGGACTTTTGTGGACAAAAAGTGCAAAAAAAGTTATTCAAGGCGATTGGGGACTGTAAAATTCACTTAAATGGAGCCGTGTTTTTACCGTCATTAATAGCATTGCTAATCTGTGTCGCTGTGGAAAAAGCTGCAAATTCAAATATCATCTTGCTGATGCAAAATAATAAGATGTTAGCCAAAGTTGACATCGACAGAACATCACTGACAAGACAGACGAAAGCAAGACGATGTGCACACAGGCAGACCAGCAGAATGCGTTTACAAAAGAAGTTCGCACACATATAAGAAACGGTCGTTTGAGCTTTCACGCCAGGACGTACGGCAGAAATTTCATATTACTAAGTCGCTATCTTCAGTTTGACCTTGTGCACAAATAGAAACCAAAACAGATTCCCAGACTTTGCTCGTAAGCGGAAGCTCTTATTTGGAGATATAATTGGCATAGAGGCGAGCTGCGAGAGGAATAACAACCTCTGAATCGCTAACCTTAGGATTTTATACAGCAATCGAAATTCATGCACTTCAAAGCTGATTTCGGCACTTCAGCGTTAAATACTTGTGATGCAAAAACTATCAAATGCAAAAGCTTCCAGCGGAAACAGTGTCACATAAGTGATGCAGCACGGTGCCATGAAGTAGTTGCATGGCAAATTAAAGCACTAGTCTATGCCATTAGTTGCAGCAAAGCTGAAAATCCGACATTAACGTCAACGGGGAAGGCAGGGCAGGCTTTATTCGTGTTCATCAGCAACCAACCGCATTGGAGTGCACAAATGCTCGTCAGTATTGCCCGGATCCATCTTATGCTTAAGTCTTCTAAGTGCACTCAACAAAAACTGATCAACTGACGCTGCGGTATTGCTAGCCAGTCAGTCGATTATAGTTGAATCCAATGCCAGCCCCACAGACCATTGAGATCACCTTTGCCTCATTCACCGGTATTTTCTTCTACTGATAAATTCTTCTGACCTGAAAACAGCCATCCTTACGAAGTACCTAATTGATATTACCTTGTGGATATATTTTCTACTGCTCATACCAGTTTAATTATTGGCTGTGTGTTTCCATCCTACCTATTTTCTGGGAATAACTAGAGATGGGGAATAACGGAGGTACTTTCTTGATGCAAGCTTAATCATCAAGCAGATTCTGCGGTCAGTAGCCTTGCATCTTTCAGACGTTTCTGGTGGTTACTTGGAATACTAACATTCTACCTGCTTTGTGATAATCTTGCTCATTTTAATTCATAATGTGACTCCACAAATCGTCGCTACGCCACTCAAATTTACTTCTCACTCCTCCAGAATCTGCTCTTGTCAACGATATTCCGCCACATAAGCCATTCATGTAACAAGTCCACTTAGTTGCTGCAGTAACCGCATTCTGCAATTCCATCATACGCACTAGCACACCGATAACGTTACACAGTGGACATCCGAAAATTTCGACTGAGAGAACGAGTGTGTACCCATTCTGTATATGACACGCTGGATGTTTCGAATATCATGTCCGACCCACTCTCCGTTCCCAAAGCATTCTACGACCTCACAGATTTTTCTCCTTGTGAAGGTTTCTGGTAGTGATATTTTGTGAGCTGCTGAAGATAGAGGGTAGGTTCCTATAAAGGTTAGAGTAGCACTTCGAATTGATCAGCCTAAATGAGAAACGTCATAATGTACACCTTCACAAGGTCTTTATTAGAACTTCAAATGGTCGTACCCCAGCTGTTGAATCATTGCTCAGTTCGAAAATAAAACCATTGAATTCAATAACTGTTTCAAAGACGAAGACGTTTTCTATAGGCATTTTATTCAGAACCGCAAATGCTCTCTCAAACATTAACGATATGTCGCAAATGTGCCCATGCTGCAGACTGGCGATGTCAACTCGTAAGCGTCCGCACTCTTTGACCCTTTAGGCTCAGAGGATTCGTTCCTCAGAATTTTTCAATCGAGACCTCGAGCGTGAAACGTCACTAGACATAGAAAGTTGCCAGGAATTTCAAATCGCAACTTTTTCTATCAGTTAGTATTTGTCGTCAGTTGCGAGAATTCAAAACCTCATAGATTCTGACACAATGAAGCACTATATTCGAAGTTAGCTCACTCGTTCTTGGTTGGGAAATGGCAACGGCAAGAAACGATTTTCTGTTTCCGAACTTATCCTGCATGGGCAGGAAGATAGTGTGGGAGCCGAAAGGGAGCGGAGGAGGGGGGGGGGGGGGGGGGGGGGGGG
>JAARMF010000473.1:33658-48290 GCA_022844705.1 Toxascaris leonina | reverse complement strand
GGGGTGGAACGAGAAAGCTCATTCTCTTGGACGTCTTAAGTCGTGCCCTGGTCCCTTCAATTCGGTCCTTTATACTTCGCCTACAAAAACACTCACGTTCACAACAGATGCAGCGCCGCTAAATAAAAACAAATTGAGAAATGTCCGTTTATCATTTCACCTTTTTTGCTTATTTGAAAAACAGATGAGAAAGCGATGAATACTGTGCACGCAACCCTAGTTGTCAACGAAGCCGTCGAATATGTTTAGTCGTTACCACTATAATATGAGAACTGCTGTCAAAAGAATGAAGAAAGATAATACTGCTGGAAGAGAGCTTTTGTATTACTGATCGAAAAACGTATCAACTGTCGCAGCTTTCGGCGTTAGATCCTACGAATGCGGCGCCTTTCTTTGACGCCTTTGTGTCCACGCTTCTTCCGCACATAATCAAAAACATCTTCAAATTTTAACTTGCATCTGTTATGCAGAACTCCAAGTAGAATAGTTGAACTTTTTTGGCATTTTCATTGAATATCGCAATGGCTCATTGATATATCTCTCTTGAAACTGTTGTTCATTTCAAATTCCGGCTGAACATTTAAGGCGCAGCAGCAATCAAAGAACAGCTTTTTTCTTCTGTTTGTACAATAATTTCAACAGCCGCTTTGTCCTTAGCTTATGGAATTAGGAAACTGCTCAATTAGGTGCTTCATTGTGACGTTTATCAGCAATTGAAAATACAGTTGCCTAAACTCATAAGCAAGACCTCTGCTGTCTTAATTCATTGGCAGCACGTAGTATTCAAGACGACGCAAGCGTATGTGATATGCAAAAGGCGGATTTATTAGTGATTTACCTGCCGATGAGCACCAAAGGTAGATTCATATTGCTGCAAGACAGAAATCTGTGGAGTGAAAAAAGTCAAAGCGACTGAGAACAATTGCGTGAACGAATTTCATCCACATACTTTGTGCTGCCCGCAAAGCAGCACTTTGTTGGCGCATGATCACTGTCCGTTTGGCTTACACTTGACGCCGAATTGATGGATTTTTGTAGTTGTTGTCGAGTCAGTGTACTGCTTGAATTTTGGGATTTTAGGAGATAAAAGTGAATGTGACAGATGAGAAAAGTTCGTTCGGAACATAAGAGATCTGCATGAATATTTCAGTTATTGTATTGAAACGACATCTATAGAATTAATTTTGTGTAGTGGTTATAAATCACTAGTATTGATATATAGCAGACTACTGAACTACGACAGCAGTGGAAATTTGCCCTGTGTTCAGGTATTTCTCTTTGCCCTTTGAAAGCGTTAGAACACATCTTTGTGGCGGTAATTGTGGCGTTATCTCGGCGGTCAGAAGGAGTTGGATATTGGACGGTGTTCTGGAAATGGGTGACTGCTGGAGAGCATCGAATTTAGATATGACACCTTTGCAGTTCCCGCTCTCATACAATAGTCGGTGTTCCTGTAGCAACACGGTGGTAACAAGTCTTATGTTGTGACCATCACTGTCATTGCGAAACTTGACTCAGAAAAGAAATAGTGGGCGGAATGACCTCTACCTGAAGCAGTTGCAGCACCCAATGTTCCACCTGGACAATTGCAACCCTTTGATACTCCTATTGCTTCGCAGGTCTTATTAAGCTGGCGCGTAAGATATTCCACCAGGCAAAGCATCTACATGTAGCAGTGAATATTATGAATGTTCTCACTGAAAGAGGGTCGCAGTATAATGGTTCCACAGATATATTATGGTTCACAAAGCAAAATATACAATTCGGAACACTTTATTTGCGCAAAAATCCGCAATTAACGAATTATATTACAAGGCAGTGCAGAAACCAGACGAGAGTCCGATCAGTATAAGTCACTTGGAGTCCGTGCAACCCTTGAACGTGTTCTGAAGGCGTTCTCATCTAAGCCTTCCACAAGCAAAAGCGGAATACGCCTGTCGAAAGTAGTCATCTCCGCCGGAAATAAACAGATTAGAAAACTGTAGAAGTGCGTAAGCGATGTCGCCTATAGCAAGTAAATTTTTCGTGCACTAAAAAAGAGGCAAAAGGGGGAGGAAGATAACTCATGTGGTCAGAACTTTGGGACTATTCGGGAAGAAAGCAGTCATGGTGGACTTCTCGAGTTTTAAACCAAAAATAAAGTTTTGCACTTCTACAGCAATTTGTTACAACAGCAGGACATCAAAATCTTGAGAGCTTTTTCGACTGTGGAAAAGAACTCTGTTAAAAACCTTCTGAATGCGCATAGTGGACTGTCAACATGATACACTTGAGCAAAAGGACAGAGTTATATTTTTTCAAGTGCACATAATCAACGAAGTCGCTTTTTAAAGATTTTTACCAGTGCCATGCAACAATACAATATGAACATTGCTGAAGTCTATGTATGTATGTGCAGGTAACAGGAGATGTTATCGAGGAAACCTTATAGAGAATACAGTGGTCGTAACGAGATGAATTGGTAAGCCATGAGATGAGAGTGGGTGTGAGTGTTGGCTGGGCATATTCATGAGAAAGGGATGAGGAGTGCAAGACTAAAATCTAACCATTGTAATAAGACTGATGTAGCTAGCATCGGACAAATGCGCACCACTCGCTTTCTACTTAGAGCTATGCCTGAGGTGCATTGATGAATTCATTAGGTTGGCAAGCCAATGCTACATCCATTGTGGTGCAGACGGTTTTCGATCAAGCGGATAGTAGTGATCACGAACCCCACATCACACTAGCTGCGCTTAGGACTCCAGTCACCTATGAAGATTGCTTGTAACTGGTCAGTTCTCGGTTCCGAGACAATTCAGCTACGGCTTTCACCAACTTGAGGGTTGAGTTCGGAGAGGTCACCGCTGCAACAAATCGGATTGCGACAGAAGAAAATATTTTTAGATGCTCGGGAATTCAAAAAGCACAACGAGAAGACTTTGGTATGTGAGGGCGATTTGGCTTTTAAAAGAAAGCAACGGCAGAACTGGAGAATACCTCTGCATCATGTCGGCGTGCTTGACGTTGTGCAATTTGCCGTTGGACCTCGTCACGAGATGTTTGTATAGCGGAATGAGATCTATATGGCGCTCCTTTAACGCTGAGATAATTCGACAGTGTCGGTGGTACATCGTTTCTGCTCAAATGTCGCAGTTCAATGGAATCGTCTATTGCTGAGTTCGCTCGGTTAGCTATAAAAACATTTTACACTGAAAAGTAAAGGAATAAAAAATGTTCGATTACTATCGTTGTGAAATCATCTTTGAAAAAATAAGTGTAAAGCGGAAAATATAAAACCACCAAAATGCAATGTCAAACGTGATCGTAATTGACCACAGCGCTTAAAAATTCCTGAAGAATTCAATCCCGGAGCTAAGCAGTGATAGTGATATCGATCAGCACCTAAAGAAGCACCGAATAGTCAACTTTGATTAGTTGCTTCAATTATCGTTCTGCTCCGTTCCCAACAGTGACACAATTCGCGCTACTTCGGTGAGTTAAAAAATTATCCACTATAAGAGCTTCATTTCAGTAGTGCGAATTCGGCGAGTAACTCGTTTGGCGCCCACCTAATCAATCTGCGTTAAATGTAAACTAAAAAGAATTTTGTCTGCGCCCGCTCAATTCTCATCGCTGATGATTTCAGCTAGTTTTATTGCGGATCATATGAGAAATAGCGATGCCAGTTTTTTTGCGAGCATTGTTTATAAGATCCAGTTGGCTGGTTTCTTTTTAGCAAAACGAAAACAATTCAGTGATTTTGTCGTGTTCGGTAAAAATCTTGGAAGGGTTCAAATAAAGCCGAGCGTTTCTCCTCAAAATTCGTCGACGGTTCAAATAAACCTTTTTGTGGGCATCGCAAGCAGCTGAACTAAGTCGGCTTTTCAGCATCATCACATAACGATTTAGAGAATTCAGTGTTTCGGAAATTAGAAGTGATTTTGCTGATGCGCATCATTGTAGTTCGAAGGTTGATAGTGGCAACAGGTGAAATCAATGCTCAAAAAAGCACCCGATAACTGCAACTATACGCGACCTCTTTATACATCGTACACTAAACTGTACCAAGGATGAGTCGATTAATGCGACATTGGTTGCATTTCTCAATGGATCAGCAATCCGTGCTATCCTAGCAATTACAGTCGACCCATAAGTGATGCAGAAAAATTTTTTCTCACATCATTCAACAGAAATCACTCAAGCTCTTCAATTGAAAACAGCAAACGATCTCCAACCACAATATCATTTAATGCCGTCAGCAACTAAATTATTCACGACTTCATTTGCATATCCATTATCGAGTCGTTGAAAACTGGGAAGAGAACAACGTCAAAACTGCCCAGAAGTTAAAATTCTGGATAGTTTGGACATAGCCCTCATTCGAATTAAATCGTAAATAACTTGAACCGATTGGATTATTTTTGTGCGAAAGCAACCAAACAACTAAAGCGATGGTGCGAAACTCAAAAAGAAACCAAAAAAAAAAAACCAATCAAGTCTGTACAGTTCCAAAGATCTAACAAGCGCTGTCGTCTTGCATTAAAAGCGCTACCGATTTCGCGGTGTGGAGCAGCGAACATCAAAATCGCTGCCAATTTGTATTCAGAAGGAACATTTCAGCTAGTTTCAGAGAACCGGCGAAGATCGAAGTGCTGCATATACGCATGCAACACAATGCGTTTTGCAGGTTGTCGGGGAAGCGACGTAAAACTCGTAAGAAAAAATGCGAAAAGCATGAACTGTCTGCACGCTGGGATATTTTGCAGCCAGTTTGTGCCAGCCATCCGAAGTAATTTCGTACGTAGCCTCTGATTTTGGATTCCCCTCTCCCCCTATTCGAAGTACATGAGTCGTCGAAGTTCCGAGTTAACCAGAAATTGTTTTGAGACGTTCTTGTAGCTTTGAGAATTCTCTATGACCCAGATTCGTATACTACTGTTGGCTGCCCAAAGAATTCCCTTTGATAGCCATTGGAAAGTGTCCAGAACCGGAATGCCAACACTTCTGCCGGAAATCTCTTCCGAAAACTTATACTTAAATTGTCAAACGAGTGGCTATTGGATCAAAGAGTATGCTGTTCATTTGCCGTTTGACATATTGCCGCTTTTGAGTTCTCCTGCAATTCATTTAGTATTAATGGTTGCAGCTGCTGATGTTCAGCACTGCAACCAGCTGCTCGCAGTGTTCGGAACGTTTTTTCTCGTAGAGCTAGCACCAATGCTGCCAGATTTGCCTTTGAACAGTGCGAGATGAAGAATCGATTTGAGAGGAACCTTTAGCTCGACGCCCTCTTTTTTAGATACGCACAGAGTGAATCGTGCAAAAATCACTCACTCATCGCTGTTTTTCAACAGTAACGGAAATCTCTTGTTATGTAAACGACAAACTCGCAATCGTAGATAGCGTGGAAAGCGAAGAACAGTTAATAGAAGACATTTCGAGAATGCTGATTTAAGAAAATGGTTGCTGACACTTATCAAGTATAATGCCACAATATTTCATAGGAGCCGCTTTGCTGTGCACATTTTAGAGCTTGAACCTAAGCATAGGCTAGCGTTTCCGTTTAGCAGATGACAATGAAAGCTTCGCGCCTATCCCTGCAATAATGACGCATCGCACCTTTTTAAACTGCTCGCTGGTAAAGGAATGTCATGTTGCAGCGTGAGCGAATGCTTCGTGCATCCTTTGCTCAGTATTTCTCAACAGTTTCGAATATGAATTTCTGTCATATCCACTGTGATCCTTAACTCTTTTACAGATGATACATAGTTCGTAAGCTCATGTAACTGCACAGTGCATGAGTGCCAGTACAACGAGCGAAATGCACAAAAATTCACTTAGGATGAGGAACAGTACCTTAGAGGCCTCATTTATTTACACTATCTTTTTCTTCGGACAACACATCGCGTAGCGCAGTGGAATTTGATTGTAGTTTTATTTGAAATTGCAGTGCTCGTTAGATTCGACGAAATGTTTGTCAAGCAACTGTTCAGGAAAGAAAGCAGAAAATAAAATTGCGACCAACTTATAACAGGCGTGAATGCAATCGTATATGTGCTGCATAGCACTAAAATCGAGATAAAATGTCTCGTAAAGGAGAATTAACAATGTGTCATTGACTCACAACGAGGAGCAGGTGGTCTTTCAGAGAAGGGCCTTTGACCACATGGCGTCGAGCTCCTCGGACGTAGGTAATATCCGTTCTCGTTTCCTTCCAACCAGAATTCATCGTCATCGTACCTTGACGGACGATCGGGTATTAAATAAGACGCATGGAATACAGGTGAGCGAGATATCTGAAAATGTATAGCTATCAAGAAGGATGCAAGCGCGGACGGTTTGGGATTTCGACAGTTTAGACGCCGCAACACCCATTTGGCAGTCACTTCTAAAGTTTTTTTTTGCATCCTCCGCTTAAGTTCACTAGTGTCTATTCGCAGTGGCGATTCAGTTTCCGAATGCTTTTCGAGGAAAACCGATTATAGTACATAACGAGTTTTTGTGCGAAACTGATCATATGGACGGAACTCATAAAGTGCTGAAACAATAATCGCTCCTTGATCTTTTCGCTATCTTCAAATATTCAGTTTTTATCCTTCCCTAGTTCCACTTTCGGCTTTCACGGGATGAAAGATGAGAAATCGATAATGTGGCCATTCCCCCGTCAAATTTCTAGTGGTCGCCTTCCTGAAAGCGGTCGACAAATTAACGAAATTTTTCATGAAGACTTTGTTCACCTTGGCGCACTAAATCGACCACATATAGAAACTCGTGCTGGGCAATACGCATGTTGCCCCTCTCATATCGAAAATACCGCGCCGATTAAAAACTGTTGGAAGCGTAGAGAGGAAAAGAATTTGATGGCTGTGTTTGTCATACGGTGATATGCGTAAGGCAAGGAAGTGGTCAAAGAAAGTGTGGGAAGTGATGGCTATAGATAATGTGCCGCATGAAACTCGTTATTCTAGAGGATCCCGTTGTAGGACTCCAGTGGAGAACAATTCATTCAGTTTCTCAGCTTCCTCAGCTCCCGCCTCGATCAAACCTTCTTTTCCCTGCTGATCCCCTCTCTCCGCGAAACCAACCTCGCACAGAAAAATAGGTGAGAGCATGCATGAGCGTACCTTCGCCTTCAATTTTTAACTGATTTCTGTGCCCTTTTTCAGTCAAAAACCATCACCAACTGGCGTCATCATTCAATACCTCGATGAATAAGGGTAGACAGATGTCGCGACATACATTCTTGGAAGTCATTTATAAAAATCGAAATGAACTTGCTTATCGAATTTTTTAGGAGGACATTCCATAAGCTTCAACGTTCTGATAAAGGCTGCTTTCTTGCGAAAACAAACAACTTTGTTGCCGCGATAAGCAATGCAAAAAACTAAAAAGCATGAATTAACGATGCACAATTTTATGAACCAAAGCAAAAGTTCGACTCTCTTTGAAGGAAATCGATTTTTCTTCAAATGAAGATTTCGACATAAATTCACTCAGCTAATGAAACGAAGAGTGGGATTTTTATTTCAGACCACTCATTGTGTAAAACACATTTTTCACGTCTAACTATGCTTCGCTCTCCACTCAAAACATTCGAAAGGCGAAGATATTGGAAGCGGAGAGGCAGGATGATCTCGTTGTGGTAGCACTTCAGCGTTTTTTAGCTATTTTTTTATTCAAAACAGGCCGATGCTCTAGCGCTACTGAGTGACAGATTTGGAAACAGTTACTCACAGGACTCGTAACATTTGTAACTCCAGTAATTGCGCATAACAACATCGCACGCATAACAGCAAGGTTTCGCTTTTGGGAAGATTAAAATTCCTAGCAGTTAGACGGTCGCTTGCGGCATCTGCTTTCTCCCTANGGGGGGGGGGGGGGGGGGGGGGGGGGGGGGGGGGGGGGGGGGGGGGGGGGGGGGGGGGGCGGTGGATGAATAATCACACGATAGATTCAACAAAGACTTTGTGAGAGTTAACCTGTATTGGTGGTTTTGCAGCAATATTATTTCTATGCATGTAAGAGACCAAGTGCCATGGGACGATGTGTAATGCTTGCTCTGCAATTCGTCTCTTATTGTGTGCCACGCATCCATCGCGATCCAGCACTGAGTTCAATTCCAGAAACTGAAATCTGCTCGATGACAGGAGGAAAAGAGGAGAGGATCTGATTGGCTAATGTATAAAACGAAGATGCGAGAAATATGTGAAGAGATGAGCTCGAAAAACATAGCACTTGCTATGAAGGATAGCGGAATATCCTGAGTTTTAGTAGCGCAACTGACGTTTTAACTTTCAAAGGATATTTCGACGTTCTTGTTTGCAACGTCGAAGGTAAAACAGCATAAGCATACAGGTAAATTCAAAGGCATTCCAGGATGTGCGATGACGAGCTAAAAAAGGAGAATAGGAATATTTGGCCAAAGCGTCCGAAATTTCCCGACTGCACACATTTCCAAAGTGCCACATTGTGGCTGGAAGCGCTTAACAGTTCGAGATTCCGTAGTGAGTGTGGAGAAAAGTATTGGCTGAAGTTTGGACTGCCGAATGATATCCGAAATGTACAGAAGCCCTATGGTCTCCAAGAATTAAGGCAACTTGGAGCCGCGCTCGATATTTCTACAACGACTCTGATTAGGAAAATAGCAATATCATACGGTGAGACCAGTTTCAATTTAAGGTCAGAAAGCATCAGACGGGTTTCGTAGCTGATCTTCAGCCGCCTACCGACTGTGGAATTCAGTTCATTTCCCTGCAACCATAAACAAGATTCTCGACAGGAAAATCTGGGATGAAAACCTCGACAATTTCTCGCTCTCGTTTCTTTCCTGCCTCCAACTGGCGTTTGCTGGTCAGTCGATAGAAATCGTCGAAATCGCCATCTCCAATACCGATGAAAATCACCGACAGAGGTGCTTTTGATGCGTGCGCAAGGGCACCAAGCAGCTCTTTAAGGTCACGAATGGGTCCGCCTTGGGTGAATATCGTTAAGATATAGTAGTGTAAACCTTTGGCGCCCGAATTCATTGCCATTCTGCAATATATTGCTATTTCCAGAGTTTGTGACTGTGTGACAACGAAATCCCGTAAACATTTGCGAAAAGAGCAGTTAGGTGGTGACAGGTTATCAAAGAACAGTAAGCACTTAGTTTCATAGCTATAACGTGTTCTCTAATCAAACAGGCGCATAACTCAGCTCGAATTTTTCAACGTGCGCATTCGAAAACCCCAGAGCACTTATGACGTTGCATAATCATACCACAGCCACATAAGACTGAAAGATTCAATCGGTCAAGTAGCACAACGCAAAACCTCAGGTTGTACAAACACGTGGAAATATGGAGCAAATCACCTCCAGCCACAACAACTATTTCCGCCTGGGTTTACGCTAATTTTGACCCCACACGCTTTCACAACAAATTCTAGTAGAAACGTAGGCTCAAGTTCCTAGTCAGTGTTGTAGTCTTGAGTATGGAAACGACACGATTGGCTCTTAGACTCGACAGACTGCAAGATCAAGCAGAAATAGGGCAGGGTTACTGAGACTTTGTTTCGAGGCGCTGGCGATGCGAAGTAGATGGGCATCACTTGATGTACCATCCTTAGATGCTGAAATCTCCCAGAAATTACTCATTGTGCAATTCAGCTATATTCTTAAATACTTCAGGGTCCAATCTGGAAATTTTTATTCACCCACATGAGTTCGAATCTACGACGCCACAAATTCCAGTAGAAAATGGGAAAACTGAATAAAAGAAATTCCGCTAAATGATGCGCTTACTTGGCGACGTAGTGAATGATGTGGAAATATGTGACTTTTTCTATAGGTACGACAATACGAGCCGCTTTTTTGTATGCTTCGAGAACGCCATCGATACCGCGACAGCATGGATCGGTATCGAAATTCTGCAAATGTTTGGTAGTATTTTCAACTAAAACTGCTTGCTATATTAAGTGTCTGTCAATGCCACGACCTTGATGAAATTAAAGGTTTTGTTAATTGCATTGCTTCCGTCCTCCCAGCAGCAGTCAACATCGATGATAGTGGGGGAATCCCCTCTCGTCAAGCTGTTATTGCAAATCTTCAAATAAAATGCTCCAACAAGGTTTCGTTGCGAAAATTCCATACATTTACGAGCGCAATGCCGGCAGAATACTGTGTTTCGCGCAGTCATCAAATCATACGCTAATTTATCGTGCAAGAAGTTCGCTTTATTCGTCCGAACTCTCACTCAACCTATATTCGAAACGTGCATCTAACTTCTCTTGTGACGATATGCATGCAAAATGTTGTTTATTAAGCTAACCATGCAAAATTCTTGAGAGTCATAGAAAGCGGGCGGTATTTTTGCTCCAAAACCCAACGCTGGAAACAGTTTACTCCTGAAAACAACATAATATTATTCGCATCAACCTGTAAGCGAAGAGCATAGACGATGACGTTTGAAAAAGAGAGTAGCTCATAGTCGTGTCAGAATTTATGAGGAAATTCATCCGAAAAGTAGCCTTATATTGATAGATTCTGCTGTTAATATTAGAAATCTAAAACGGTCAGGAGAAGGTACAACAAACGAGTGTTTTTATAACGCCTGAAACTTGCTGACTGCAACACTCAAATGCTACATTGATTATTAATTCGAGTAATAGAGCAGCAACACTCTGAAGAACCTTAGCTAGCAACTTACGGACTATAATCCCTGATGATTCCTCCNTCGTTCCTTCTCCAATATCTCACGAAGTATTATCAGTTCATATATGATATCCCATCAGTAACCTCATGGCTTCCTTTGGCAAATGTGCCACTCATGTGAAAGATCGTCATCGCAAGATCGTCAAGTGAATGGCCGACGAATAATAATTTATGTTTCAAGTGCAGAATGACAAAAGATTGGCTGCTTGTGATAACACTTTAACTGCGAGATATCGGTATTAGTCCACATCNTGTTTATTAAGCTAACCATGCAAAATTCTTGAGAGTCATAGAAAGCGGGCGGTATTTTTGCTCCAAAACCCAACGCTGGAAACAGTTTACTCCTGAAAACAACATAATATTATTCGCATCAACCTGTAAGCGAAGAGCATAGACGATGACGTTTGAAAAAGAGAGTAGCTCATAGTCGTGTCAGAATTTATGAGGAAATTCATCCGAAAAGTAGCCTTATATTGATAGATTCTGCTGTTAATATTAGAAATCTAAAACGGTCAGGAGAAGGTACAACAAACGAGTGTTTTTATAACGCCTGAAACTTGCTGACTGCAACACTCAAATGCTACATTGATTATTAATTCGAGTAATAGAGCAGCAACACTCTGAAGAACCTTAGCTAGCAACTTACGGACTATAATCCCTGATGATTCCTCCAATCGCCCTCAGGGCGAATTGGAAATCGGATTCCATTCTCATTTGTGCTTCTTCTCCAACTCCTTGCCTCACTGAGAAATCGAATGCTACAGCGAGATGCAATTGTGTACTGAAAAGATATACCTGAGCTGTATTTCCCAAAATTCCCAAATTTGGGCTTATATGCAAAAAGAACTGGATTTTTGCGACGACTCGTTCTTTAAACAACGCAGACGGAAGACGTTGGTGTTTCAACAGAGATGTTCTCTGNGAGATATCGGTATTAGTCCACATCTACGAGATGAATGGTTCATTGCATAATGACACCGAGCAATCCAGAAGTGACGTTACTCAGCCAAGACATCTCTTGTGGGAACAGGTAGTTGGAAAGCGATGAACGTTCAACTCTGAATGAGGGGAAACAAGAACTCACCCGCTGGTGATGTAGTCGAGGAACGAATAGAAAGACACGTCGGTGAATTTTATCAGTTCGAGCTTGCCGCTGTTAATGTAGCCCTTCTTAGCCAGCTTCTTATGATTGACGACGTTGTAAACGTTCTCAGGACCCGGCCCATATTTCATCTTTGCATAGCTCGTGAGGAACGAACCGATAAAACCAATGTTATCCACTTCATCTCGGTATAAAATACTCACTTCCAATAATCTGAATGCAGGTCATCTTGTGCCTGAATCTCAAAGCGGATTTTCCTCGAAGATCAATCATGTTTTGTTAGATTCTGTAAAACGACGGCCATGGAGTGCAAATTTGAGAGTGCAAATGGATAGAGGCAGTCCCAATTTAGTCAATCTCGCCTCCCATACATTTTACTGAATCATCGTTGTCAACATCGTCATTGGACCCTGAGTGAATACGTGCGTTGAGGATATCCAGGGCGCCGATGCGAGCAGACCAAACCAGCTGCACTAAACTTGCTTTACCAAGATTTCTTCAGCAGGATTTACTGCGTAGTGGCGATTTGCCTCAAGAAGGGATAAAGCAGAAGCGTTTGAAGCGTTTGAACAGGCCAATACGCTAAACAAAGTCGACGAAAACATGCTAAATGAGGTCCTTATGAGTGAAATTAACATAAGCTAGCGATTAATTGCTGAGTGCTTATTTCTATTTGTCGATAGGAAGGCAACTTTTGCAAGACAAACACGCTCACGCCGATAAACGAGCATTGCAAGCTGTCAGACACATATGCCACCTGCTGAACACAGTTCTTTGTTTCACACGCCGCGACCAAAAAAGATCACAGGCTTTAATACCAACCAGAACTCAATTCCACAGCACCAAAATATTCGAAAACTCTGAATCCGCAGTTCAAGAACTGCATTATTCTCTGGTTTTTTTCTTCCCATCCAGCAAAACGTTTCCTTCATTATCAATGAGCTATGGAATAAACTTGGTACTTCTTGCAGCTCTGTGACTTCAAGGCAATAGCTGCAACTAGAAAATATACCGATTTCTGTGGTCAGCAATTTGTTTCATTTGCAAGTTGAACGATTTCCATGTGGGATGCGAGTGATTTTTGATGCCTTCGCTTTGGTACAGCAATGTGCGCTCGTCGTTGTTCTCCACGCGATGGACCTTACAAAACATTTCATTTCATATGCTCTGGAATACTACATAGAGAATATCTCAGATATTGTTTGGCTGAGGATTAATAAAAACTGAGGATGGTGTTTACAAAGGGCATGAAACTTCGGAAAGCCGTTAAATGTAATAGAGTGTATGGGGTCGGTTCACGCACATGCAAAAGAATCGTCGCAATCAATTCACTTCATAAGCTCTGAAGCACCTCACCGACTTGTAAAATATGATCGTTGAGCCTTCTTTTTTAGTGCTGTCCAATAATGGCTCACATCGATCAATTAATATCGTTTCTAATGGTGGTGAGGGTTGAAACTGAATCGAGTAAGCGGTTTTAAACGTTTATGAAAAAGGCAAAAGCGATTTGTGGCGATGTCACGGCTGCGCACATAAAGATCTACGCATCGTGGCCAATGTTAATCATGAAGCCCACGCTGATCTAGTTCCGAACACACAATCTGCATAATAATTTCACCTCCTATCCTCAATTTTATGACTTTTAGAAACAGTGCGCTCAAAATTTGTATGTCAAATTTGATGCTACTATGACAGGTGGGCAGCTCAAGAACCACTTTTCTTTATTTGACGATCAGGTGCTGATTTATAGGAAAGCTCGTTTTTAGGAGCCAAGTCACTGCAGTTAGGTATTCGCTCGACTGTACTTGGTTTTCGCACCTGTTCTACCTATCAGAGATAGAAGGAAAGCGAATTCAGGGGGCCCTTCACCTGTGAGTAACATAAGATGAACCTTTCCCAAGATTCACACAGCCTCCCTCCAGTCGCTTGTTGTAAAGACGGAATTCTCAACCTTAGGGAGTCTAAGCAACAGCATTTGCCACGCACACTTCAGATTGGCGCATCAAATCTCCACACTCGAAGGCAGCTGATTCCGACTGCGGTCCTTGCTTAACTCATCCCATTGACGACCTTATTGGACAGGCCATTCATTCAATTGGCTCTCAAAGAGCACTTCAGCGCCCATAGGATTAGATGATGCNTAGAGAATATCTCAGATATTGTTTGGCTGAGGATTAATAAAAACTGAGGATGGTGTTTACAAAGGGCATGAAACTTCGGAAAGCCGTTAAATGTAATAGAGTGTATGGGGTCGGTTCACGCACATGCAAAAGAATCGTCGCAATCAATTCACTTCATAAGCTCTGAAGCACCTCACCGACTTGTAAAATATGATCGTTGAGCCTTCTTTTTTAGTGCTGTCCAATAATGGCTCACATCGATCAATTAATATCGTTTCTAATGGTGGTGAGGGTTGAAACTGAATCGAGTAAGCGGTTTTAAACGTTTATGAAAAAGGCAAAAGCGATTTGTGGCGATGTCACGGCTGCGCACATAAAGATCTACGCATCGTGGCCAATGTTAATCATGAAGCCCACGCTGATCTAGTTCCGAACACACAATCTGCATAATAATTTCACCTCCTATCCTCAATTTTATGACTTTTAGAAACAGTGCGCTCAAAATTTGTATGTCAAATTTGATGCTACTATGACAGGTGGGCAGCTCAAGAACCACTTTTCTTTATTTGACGATCAGGTGCTGATTTATAGGAAAGCTCGTTTTTAGGAGCCAAGTCACTGCAGTTAGGTATTCGCTCGACTGTACTTGGTTTTCGCACCTGTTCTACCTATCAGAGATAGAAGGAAAGCGAATTCAGGGGGCCCTTCACCTGTGAGTAACATAAGATGAACCTTTCCC
>JAARMF010000473.1:0-30620 GCA_022844705.1 Toxascaris leonina | reverse complement strand
AACATAAGATGAACCTTTCCCAAGATTCACACAGCCTCCCTCCAGTCGCTTGTTGTAAAGACGGAATTCTCAACCTTAGGGAGTCTAAGCAACAGCATTTGCCACGCACACTTCAGATTGGCGCATCAAATCTCCACACTCGAAGGCAGCTGATTCCGACTGCGGTCCTTGCTTAACTCATCCCATTGACGACCTTATTGGACAGGCCATTCATTCAATTGGCTCTCAAAGAGCACTTCAGCGCCCATAGGATTAGATGATGCTAAAAGGCGATGAAAGCAGATCTCAGTCGACATCATCATCGGTGTTACGGTGGCATCGAAACAAGAACAACGTGGAAATGTTCGGTCGTAATACTTCTACGATAACTGTTTGTGCGTGAATCCTGAAGGACATCGAACACAGTGCAAAACTCGATATGGTGAACTCCGTGAGGACATGGTGTCACCTCCTACTAAATCTTCACTTCATCTGCCACCATGAGCACCNAATGTGCGCTCGTCGTTGTTCTCCACGCGATGGACCTTACAAAACATTTCATTTCATATGCTCTGGAATACTACATAGAGAATATCTCAGATATTGTTTGGCTGAGGATTAATAAAAACTGAGGATGGTGTTTACAAAGGGCATGAAACTTCGGAAAGCCGTTAAATGTAATAGAGTGTATGGGGTCGGTTCACGCACATGCAAAAGAATCGTCGCAATCAATTCACTTCATAAGCTCTGAAGCACCTCACCGACTTGTAAAATATGATCGTTGAGCCTTCTTTTTTAGTGCTGTCCAATAATGGCTCACATCGATCAATTAATATCGTTTCTAATGGTGGTGAGGGTTGAAACTGAATCGAGTAAGCGGTTTTAAACGTTTATGAAAAAGGCAAAAGCGATTTGTGGCGATGTCACGGCTGCGCACATAAAGATCTACGCATCGTGGCCAATGTTAATCATGAAGCCCACGCTGATCTAGTTCCGAACACACAATCTGCATAATAATTTCACCTCCTATCCTCAATTTTATGACTTTTAGAAACAGTGCGCTCAAAATTTGTATGTCAAATTTGATGCTACTATGACAGGTGGGCAGCTCAAGAACCACTTTTCTTTATTTGACGATCAGGTGCTGATTTATAGGAAAGCTCGTTTTTAGGAGCCAAGTCACTGCAGTTAGGTATTCGCTCGACTGTACTTGGTTTTCGCACCTGTTCTACCTATCAGAGATAGAAGGAAAGCGAATTCAGGGGGCCCTTCACCTGTGAGTAACATAAGATGAACCTTTCCCAAGATTCACACAGCCTCCCTCCAGTCGCTTGTTGTAAAGACGGAATTCTCAACCTTAGGGAGTCTAAGCAACAGCATTTGCCACGCACACTTCAGATTGGCGCATCAAATCTCCACACTCGAAGGCAGCTGATTCCGACTGCGGTCCTTGCTTAACTCATCCCATTGACGACCTTATTGGACAGGCCATTCATTCAATTGGCTCTCAAAGAGCACTTCAGCGCCCATAGGATTAGATGATGCTAAAAGGCGATGAAAGCAGATCTCAGTCGACATCATCATCGGTGTTACGGTGGCATCGAAACAAGAACAACGTGGAAATGTTCGGTCGTAATACTTCTACGATAACTGTTTGTGCGTGAATCCTGAAGGACATCGAACACAGTGCAAAACTCGATATGGTGAACTCCGTGAGGACATGGTGTCACCTCCTACTAAATCTTCACTTCATCTGCCACCATGAGCACCAACTGTTTTCCAGTCAAATGCTTGTTCAAAGCGAAGCAAAGTCGTAAACTTGCGTCGAATTTCCCGAAAATAAATGGCTTCAAAAGGCTATCGGAACGAATGATTAGGTCGGAAATGACTTCTGTCTGTTATTCGACTCTCAAAAACGATGTTTACGTTGCAAGAGAGATTCCGCGCTTGCATGCGTTTAAGANAACATAAGATGAACCTTTCCCAAGATTCACACAGCCTCCCTCCAGTCGCTTGTTGTAAAGACGGAATTCTCAACCTTAGGGAGTCTAAGCAACAGCATTTGCCACGCACACTTCAGATTGGCGCATCAAATCTCCACACTCGAAGGCAGCTGATTCCGACTGCGGTCCTTGCTTAACTCATCCCATTGACGACCTTATTGGACAGGCCATTCATTCAATTGGCTCTCAAAGAGCACTTCAGCGCCCATAGGATTAGATGATGCTAAAAGGCGATGAAAGCAGATCTCAGTCGACATCATCATCGGTGTTACGGTGGCATCGAAACAAGAACAACGTGGAAATGTTCGGTCGTAATACTTCTACGATAACTGTTTGTGCGTGAATCCTGAAGGACATCGAACACAGTGCAAAACTCGATATGGTGAACTCCGTGAGGACATGGTGTCACCTCCTACTAAATCTTCACTTCATCTGCCACCATGAGCACCAACTGTTTTCCAGTCAAATGCTTGTTCAAAGCGAAGCAAAGTCGTAAACTTGCGTCGAATTTCCCGAAAATAAATGGCTTCAAAAGGCTATCGGAACGAATGATTAGGTCGGAAATGACTTCTGTCTGTTATTCGACTCTCAAAAACGATGTTTACGTTGCAAGAGAGATTCCGCGCTTGCATGCGTTTAAGAAAATCAATTTTGCTAGGGAAACTGCAGAAGTGGGATGTTCAGGTCATCGCAGCTAAAAGTGAAAACGCACCTCCATGTCAGCGCTTCTTAATAATTAGAGAGAGGAAATCAACACAACGAGCAAACGTAAGCTGAATTCATGACAAAAGTGCACGATCACTCAATATTCAGTGAAAAGTTGAACCTGGAAATAAACTTCCGTCTCGTCGAAAAATTTTCCTTTGCGTTCGAGATTTCTACCTGCAAACTGCAAAATCACAGGTTCTGCTTTTCCAGCCAAACGTCCTGTAACGATGACAGTTCCCACATAATCGGCCACCTGCACAGACTGTGTCTGTGCACTCAATGCAGATGCAATCGTTGCCTTCGAGCTGAAAATATCCTTTCTCAAGGTTGGCACTGCAGAAGCGCAATTTGTGCTTTAAAAGTGCGACTGAGTGCTATTATAGATTTCGACGCGAAACGTCATCATCAGGATATGATTCTAACAGTTAATCGAATTGAGAACCATTTATAGCTTTATCCAATTTATAGTTATATGCAAGAACGATTTTCTGTCGACGCACTCTACAGCAGAAGTCCCGTACTCACTGAAGTCCCCCTAAGAACGCTAGGCAATTTTCTCAGCATACCCTTCGGTAGTTCCTTTAAAGAGAAATGATGAAAATTTTGAATACCAAATACTCTTGACCAGATGCGCTCTTATTGGGCCCCTAACATATAAAAATTCACGTTTTTTCCTATGGTATTAATTTCTGGTTAGGTTGGAAGCATCAGACAAGTGTCACCCTACATCAAAAAATGAATCGATCCTACACCTATCACAGCGACGACAATTTCACCATACCTCAACTGAAGACTACCCATAGGATTTCTGCTGAAGGCGTGTGGGAAAAAAATCTTCCGGACGGTCATATCTTTCATCCGAGAGGTTTTCAGCAAAGGACGCTGCCAGTGAGAACATTTGTCGGGACAGGATTTAGAAAGGATCCCTTCAAACTTGTACAAGAGTTGTTGAGCAATTTATGAGAGTGCATTTGACGACACCTCTACCCATGTATTCGCCTAATATCATCAAACAGTTTTTTGCACAAGGAAACCCTTTGTCGTATATTGATGCAGTTATCAAAGTCGGCGCATTATTTGACATAAAGAAATACCTTATTACTTTACATAACTGTGCGCCGAATGCCCCAATCAACTCGTCGAGTTTGAAAATGGCACTACCGATGATATTTCCAGCGGCGACTGGAAACGAAGATCGCGCCAAAAAGTTACGTCTAAAACCTGATAATTGTAACGAGCATTGAAAGCTTATACGAATGAGAACGACGCTCAAGCGGATTCATAGAGAGTGGACGTAGATTAATTCAACAGTATGGTACCGAGTGTATAAGTACATCAGCCTATGGTACCGAGTGTATCTTACTTCCGCCATCGTTGACGATGTGCAAAAACCGAAACTGCACGACCAAATATGCATAGACATTACATCGCCTTTATATGCCACTGCGACGCATAAGCAATCACTCCTAGGAGGACACTTGCTGTACTGTCATTCCTCGATTAAGATGGCGATTCCGCTTAAGAATGCACCTGTAGTATTGTAGACGTAATGCACTAAATAGTGCTCATATCACGTCGTGAAATGCACTCAGGTTTGCTTTAACCGATTGTGGCAAACAAACATTTCAGGAGCGGAATGCTATTGCCTTAGACGACTACATAAAGAAATGATGATGACCATCGAGGTGGTCAACACGATTGACTTGTTTTGCAGTTGCGCTCACTCAAGAAAACTGATGCAACGAAATTCAACCAACGACAAAGAAGAAAATAGAGTTATTTTTGCTCCTCTAAGGCAGACCCGTTGTGAAACTTTCTCAAAGCGCTAATGGACCGTATTAGTACTCGTGCGCATTTACGCGCTAAGTCACACTGAGGATTACTGTTTACCGAGATTTTTGTGCCTCAAGGGACAAAAGGAAGGCACGCACATGAGGGCATACTCAAACTGTGTGCACGCGTAGACATGGTTGTGTTGACGACTTTGCACTGGGATACAGTAGAGTTCCTGATCGGACATCTTCGAAACCTCTACAGGGAGCGGAAGAGGACCTTTGTGGGCCTTTGAAGTCGTCAAGGCTCGCTAGCAGACTGTTGCTTTGTTCCACTCACCTCGATTCCTCCGCCCCTCCGCCCATCCCTCCCCTACTCCCCCTCAAGTGGTAGCCGCACATAAGAGGTAGCGTCTTAATTATTCTTGATAAGTGAAGTAGAAGCAAAAGCAAACAATATGAACAACAAAGCGTCTATTTCAGCAGGAAATCACGCAATAATGGCCGATGAAATTACGGTATATTACGATTGCGGCGAATGAATTGAATCACATTTCAATTTTGATGAGTTGAGTTCTTTCGAAGACGTAGTCAAGACCGAACAAGGTGAGAAATTCGATTCGCCCTCCATATCGGCTCTGCGGCTCACTGGACGAATGCTGTAAGCAAACGGGTGATAAGGTAAAAGTTATAATATTTGTCAGGATGCCCGTAACAGCAAATTTTTGGGAAAATCTTGACGACGACTGATGTTGAAAGAGCACACGGTTTGGAACATACGATTGTTTTGCTGAGTCACAACAGCAAAACTAATCATCTCTGGGGACATACGCAGAGCTATTAGTAAGTCAGTCCGTGAAGATTTCACTAATGTAAGGGACGCTGAGAGGTGCACAGGCATCCCTCGCATCGTTGAATCGCTCAACATGATGCGACCAAAAAAATTGTGGAGGTTTATGTTATCCGAGTCGTCAACGCAGCTGTCTTTATAGCTGTTCCTATTAAGTACCGAAAGGTAAGTCGTTCGTTCGCAATAGACTCTATAACCGCCTCTGCTTCAACCCATCATTTATAAGTACATCAGCCTATGGTACCGAGTGTATCTTACTTCCGCCATCGTTGACGATGTGCAAAAACCGAAACTGCACGACCAAATATGCATAGACATTACATCGCCTTTATATGCCACTATTAAAACTTGCAAAAACGCACTATCCCAACCTNGACGACTACATAAAGAAATGATGATGACCATCGAGGTGGTCAACACGATTGACTTGTTTTGCAGTTGCGCTCACTCAAGAAAACTGATGCAACGAAATTCAACCAACGACAAAGAAGAAAATAGAGTTATTTTTGCTCCTCTAAGGCAGACCCGTTGTGAAACTTTCTCAAAGCGCTAATGGACCGTATTAGTACTCGTGCGCATTTACGCGCTAAGTCACACTGAGGATTACTGTTTACCGAGATTTTTGTGCCTCAAGGGACAAAAGGAAGGCACGCACATGAGGGCATACTCAAACTGTGTGCACGCGTAGACATGGTTGTGTTGACGACTTTGCACTGGGATACAGTAGAGTTCCTGATCGGACATCTTCGAAACCTCTACAGGGAGCGGAAGAGGACCTTTGTGGGCCTTTGAAGTCGTCAAGGCTCGCTAGCAGACTGTTGCTTTGTTCCACTCACCTCGATTCCTCCGCCCCTCCGCCCATCCCTCCCCTACTCCCCCTCAAGTGGTAGCCGCACATAAGAGGTAGCGTCTTAATTATTCTTGATAAGTGAAGTAGAAGCAAAAGCAAACAATATGAACAACAAAGCGTCTATTTCAGCAGGAAATCACGCAATAATGGCCGATGAAATTACGGTATATTACGATTGCGGCGAATGAATTGAATCACATTTCAATTTTGATGAGTTGAGTTCTTTCGAAGACGTAGTCAAGACCGAACAAGGTGAGAAATTCGATTCGCCCTCCATATCGGCTCTGCGGCTCACTGGACGAATGCTGTAAGCAAACGGGTGATAAGGTAAAAGTTATAATATTTGTCAGGATGCCCGTAACAGCAAATTTTTGGGAAAATCTTGACGACGACTGATGTTGAAAGAGCACACGGTTTGGAACATACGATTGTTTTGCTGAGTCACAACAGCAAAACTAATCATCTCTGGGGACATACGCAGAGCTATTAGTAAGTCAGTCCGTGAAGATTTCACTAATGTAAGGGACGCTGAGAGGTGCACAGGCATCCCTCGCATCGTTGAATCGCTCAACATGATGCGACCAAAAAAATTGTGGAGGTTTATGTTATCCGAGTCGTCAACGCAGCTGTCTTTATAGCTGTTCCTATTAAGTACCGAAAGGTAAGTCGTTCGTTCGCAATAGACTCTATAACCGCCTCTGCTTCAACCCATCATTTATAAGTACATCAGCCTATGGTACCGAGTGTATCTTACTTCCGCCATCGTTGACGATGTGCAAAAACCGAAACTGCACGACCAAATATGCATAGACATTACATCGCCTTTATATGCCACTATTAAAACTTGCAAAAACGCACTATCCCAACCTACGGCACACAATTTTCAGCGCAGCTATACTTCAACGATCGCAAGCACAGTATATTCTAAGGACAAAAACTATGACTAAAAGAAAGAAGGATAAAACAATCGCTCATGGCTACGATCGCCTCCACCAGTATAACCGCAATATGCATAGGGAAGTGATTTCAGCTTACCAGCTTCCACTTCTTCTCATCCTCATCGTCGTTCTCGTATAGGATGCATATAATGTTTTCACTGCTTGCAGAATTCTTTACACTCAAATTTCTGAAAATTCATTCATTGGAAATGCGATCGGTAAGATCGTACCGACAATTTTAAAGGGCAGTTATCACGACAAGCGCTTGATGCACTCACATGAAACAACACGCAATAACCCTATGATCACACCTGCATTAATTTGTTGGCTGTCAATTAGAGGAACCTAAATATAAATACGCCTCCTCTTCCGCAACCTGAGCCTCACATGAAAACTTCTCGAACGCATGGTGCGCTCAGCAATACACTTCTTGATGAAGCATTTTGGAAGCATATGAGATACAATTTTTCTCATTTTTCCATCACGAGAAGTCGTCTTGAAAAAATTGGATATTTCAAACTGAAATGCTGTAAGCTGCTCACTAGTTCCTTTGTTATTTGGATGACTAGATCAGTGGAAGCGACATAAAAGAAATAAGGAATATTAATCGCGTGATGCGCATTAAGATGGGAACCAGCAGTCTGAAATAAGTGAAAACCGCATGATGGTAGCTACTAATGCGTGTCACCTTAAACTGGTGAACGAAAAATGTGTGGCTGCGCTGGAAACAAAGTGTTGTATAGAAACTTTTTTAGAAGCCGACTTACAAAGGCAAAAGCTAAGCATGCATCAGTTATACGAGATTTCTGACTTGGTGGCGTTAAAAACTAGCCGACGAGAATTTCTGGACGGACTTACCTGATCTCTATGCTCAACTCTATACGATCAGTATAGTCGTGCAGATGGCGTCTCTCCTGTACAACTGAGTCACTGGCCGAGCGATTTCGCCTGCAAATTGCAGTGTTCACAAAATTCATTGTTCTGAGCATATTCCCCTCCACAAACTTTCATTTGCGTTTTCCGCTTTTTCAGTTCAACTTTCTTATACCTAATCCTTCAGAACAGCGACAAGAACAAAAGTTCGTCAACTAACAACGTTTCTCTCCCACTCTGTTTGTTCTTTCTACCGTCCAATTGAGCGCATTTCTTTCACCTAACGCAGCAATTGGACGGCTTATGACCCTGCCGTGTACGAATCGAACTCCTCATTTTTCGCATTGACGCATCGGAACCGGTTTTAGTTAGATAGCGCACCATTCAGCCTTTAGATTCCTTCCTATATCCCTCCCTAAACTCGCAATTTATTGCCTTGAATTAGCTAGAAGACGTTATGCTCATCTAGCGTAGCAGCTTTAATAAGTCAAAGCATCCGAATAGAAGCCCATCTTGCCATTCAGTTACTTTCTTCTATTTATGCTCCTCTAAACCAACTCTAGCCGTTGAGCAAAAAACTTCACAGACGTCAGTTTTATAAAGACTTGCTATCCGGTAGGAGAAACAGCAATATGCTGAGGTGACTCACGCAGACCTCCGCTGGTGATACGTTCAAATGAATGAAATATGCAATGCATACTTCCAAACAAAACAGATTCCTATAAGCGGTTAAGGCATCTCCTAATCAGAACGGTCGAAGGGCAGCAAATCACTCCTTATTTACTTCATGTGAGAGCAATTCCCTCTGAAATTTGACGAATTTGATACCTCAGTTTGTTCACGGATTTTTTTCCAAATCGCTCGCTAATATTATTCTCCAAGTATGACCGGTGTTAATCAAAGCTGTAAGTTGCGAAGTTGCAAGAGCTTTAGGCAATGGAAGATTGTTGGGAATCGTTAACGCTAATAACGAGGGCGCACATGTGCGTCTGTATGAAAAGCAGAACAACTACGCCTTTGATCGACCTCCTCTCATCCTCAAAATTTCGAAACTGCCGCTGACAAATTGCTGAATTGTGAATCACATCTTAAAGCCCTCAAATTCGTGACTAACACTCCACTTCGATTTGTTAAAAGGCAACTGGTTACGCGTGGTTAACATCAACAGCGTTGAAACTAGGTTATAGAGGCAAATACGCCCTTTGAAGCAATAACATCTGTAATCTTCAGTTCAGCCATTGACTCTCCTGAAATTTTTTTATGTCCAACATATGCATGTTCAGCGGCTAGACGTGTACTGACATTCTTGAACGGTCCCAAATCCCTCCAGACTGCATCATAGCTGCTACTTCTGTCTACCGGTTTCATTTTGTCTCTTGACAATATATTCTGACGAAGCGTCGGCAAACAACAGTATTTCACTGATTTCTCGAGAGTGCTGCGGCAATGACGGTTGCAAAGAGCTGAAAAAGGAGAAGAGCAAAATCACGAGATGTTCACCCAACCTCGCCCTTAACACTGAGATCAGAGATGAAGAAGGGGATGATACCAGACCGTCGACGGCGATGAAGAAGTACACGCATCAGCAGTTGAGCCGGCTTACAAGCATGCTGGACATATGCACTTGCAACGATCTTCATCGCTCAATCCCTCGAATCAAATTAGGCACTCCAAAGGAGCTTCACTTCGCATGAGTGTTCCTTAGCTCACAAATGCACTCCAAAGTGGCTTTGTTTACTTAACCCACTCCTTCAGGCGTATATGCTTGCTTAGTGGACGCATTTTAGCTGGCTTTTCTTTGGTACGAATGATCCAACAGCCAGTACAACTTGAACGTCGTATATAACGTAAAATTGCCTACAACTTCATCTAGCCTCATTGTCCACTAAGCAAGCACTTAAAATATTAACGGTATCACTTACTCTCCTTGGTTGAAGCTGATACCTCAGGCACTTCACTCTCCTCTTTCAGTAGAGGTAAGCATGAGAAAGTGTAAATCGAAGTCAATGAAATCCTTTCAAAAAGTCTCATTTAGATCTAAGATATTTGTTGACTCTATTACTGCTAATAAATAGTTGTTACAGTTATCGACGTCTTCAGCATTGGCAACTTCAACAGGTTAACAGATACGAAGCCGCCCGCGGACGAGCGATCGAAGCGGCAGTCCCGTAATCCGGCAGTTCTTTTCATCCCCTTCTTGTCAGCATGCCTCGCAATGTTTACGATGGGCATCTCTCCGCTGAATTACGCTGCTGCAGATCGTCTGCGCATAACAGGATCACTGATGACGTATGATTAAATTGATGTATGTTTTTTCCCTTCCAGTTTTGCATCCGCTATCGAGAATACAACTGCGCAGTATACACTCATAAGTTTTAGAACATATTTTGTATTGCGGTTCAATTTTATTTTTCGCCCATTATTGTAATCGACATTTTCCTCTACATTTTCTTCCGTTTGACGTTTTCTGAATTTTATATGGAGTTCGATGGAAAAAATCGACCGGCATATGAGGAAAAACACCTTGTCTAAATCCTAAAAGTGGTCCACACACTGCATATTTCCTCAGATAAACTACGCTGAAATTTGCATACTTCAGAAGGTTTTTCGTGGAATTTAGCTAATGAGGAGAATATAAGAAATCGGTCAATTGCAATGGAAAAACTTGCCTTTAAGTGAGACTAAAAGAATTAAGAACAACCGAAAAGTGGATTCAAAAAATTGATAGAGAAAAGGGAAAGTGAATTCAAAAGTGAACATTGATTTAGAAAAGGGAGAATTATATGCAGTGAAGAAGCCATATTTGCCATCACGTAATCAACCGAAATGGATCTTAAACTCCCGAAAAATTCTCTATGTCAAAACACATTTCAATCCTCTAGAAACCGCTTTTTTAGTAACAAAGGGAAAGTCAAGCAATTCAAAACGTTTTTCAAAGCATATTAACTGCGTATGACTGCGCAAAATCTATAACTTTCCTCTAAAGTGGACATTCTTGGATCTCATGGATCCTCTTCTCACTGAGACGAACATTACTATTAAAGTTCCTCTATATCAGCAATATATGCAATAATAAGTACTCAAACACTGGCAACAAATGTATGGATCAACTCAAACGCATTCTGGCATAATATCAATATCTCTTCTCCTTGAGATTTATAGCAGATGGAAGGAACGATTCTTGCGATCTCCTCAACGAGTCGGAGGTAAAGGAACATGTTTGTGCCTTTTAAAGCCCAAAGTCGGAGATCAAACTACCGAGTGCATGGCCTAGAAAATTTATTGCCCTAACAAAGACTAGCTAGTGCAAGGTCCCTTTGAGCATTTGTAAATAGATATGATAGAAAATTTGGCAAGAGAAAGTGAAATTTGATCAACAAATCTGTTGATATAACAGAAAAACGCTTAGTGTACAACGCATGCCCCCTCCGTAGAGATTGATAACTTTAAGCTTATGGACATCTGTTGAAGAAAATCTCCCCCAATCAAACTCCAATGTCGCAAATGATAAGACAGATATGATTAATAAAACAGACGTAGTGATTTTTAAACATGCAAATCTGTAGAATAACTCTGAGAGAAGAGAAACATTTTCAGGTGGGATTATAAAAACGACTGCTAATGCAGCCTATTTCGTCCCCGAGACTCGTGGTTTTTACCGAAAATCAGTTCTGCGATCTTCCCTAGAAAGCCGTCGGCAATTCAATTTAGGGACGATTTGTCGGCTATTAGGATTCGTACTTGTTCAAAAATGCATTCAACGTAACGTTGCAAAAATTGGCTTAGTAAATATTTAGTAAATAGTAATTATTTGTATGTGGTAAATAAGCACCCATCGCTATCCATTCGCAGAGAACACTTCAACACGCGCACAAAGGAAAAACCGTGAATGCAAACTGCAAACTAAGGAACAGAAAAAATTGATGGTTCGGATGCACTTTGGAGTTTCACTCACGAATGAAGTTGCGAATGATCGAAAAGTGGAATGCTTCGCTGATTGTAATGAACGGGGTATTGTGGTGGCAGCAGATCCCGACAAGCACCTTTCCTCTCATTATGGTTACAATTCGATGGTGAAACCCGAAAGCTCTATGATACTGAACCTAATAGCTGCACGAATTGCATAAATGTTGAGTAGTTTTCTTACAATTCTTCCTGATATCATCAACACCATGAAACTCCCATTCCTTTGATAGTTTCAATAACCAGTCGCTAATGGTGACAGCCCCGCCACATGACGAGTCAAACAGTAAAACAAATCATTACATATGGCTGGCTGCTTGGCGAGAATAGCAGCTCTCAGAGGCTGCATGAATGAACGGTAAATTTGATCCAGTCTGTGTTCTAAGGCTTTCAATGATAGCAGAAGCGAGGAATTATAGGTGCATCACTGGATTGCAATTCGTAGACTGCAAGCCAATGAAATTCGGCGTTCGCATCTTCAAAAAGTTCTTCATAGCGAGTCCCAAAGCGGGTTCTCAGAATACAAATATTTCGGTGACTTAATGACTAGGGAACGTAATTCTTTCTAAAAGCTTTTCCAGTGAAAGCCGATTGCAAAAGTCCGATGAAACAACTCATTCAGATATACCTTCAAATTCAGCGATCAGCAAAATCAGGTCCTATCCTAACATGGAGCGTGACTATACCACATGAACAAAATTTTGGACATGAATATACTCTCAGATCAGGTGCTCGGAAACGATCTTGAAAACAATGGTTTGAACACAGTTGATAACATGACGGTAATAGTCTTATATGTGCAAACTTATCACCAAGGCAAACGATAAAAAAAGGCAGCAAAGGAGATCAAGCAGAGGGAGGAGTGGAACAAAGAGATATGATGCACAGATTGAAGGAGATGAGAAATCGATGAATTTGGTGAACACTGACATATGAGCCGGAACTATGGGCATACTGCATCATTATCAGGAGTTTCTTTGATATGAAATGTATATTTACCTCAAGTGATTCCGCTTTGCAGCTAATTGATCAGCCGCCGTTTGAGCAGGCATACAGTTGGTGTGAGCAATAGAAAATAGGTGTTCTCCAAATGGTAACTTATGCAGAATTCAGTAGAAGATAAGCGTCTAAGCCTTGCAGTACTATCTGAATAACGATGTCGTTGGAAGAATCCGCTGAAACTGTGAAATCGTTGGAAGAGATTCTCATAACTGCGAGATAAACTGGGTCGCAAGTAATCGGAATTTAGTAGGTGGAAGTATTGTTGGATGGTCTAAAGCTGAAATGAGAGGCATGTGAAGACATTTATTAGGAGTATAAGTACTAAGCAAAGAAGCAACGATCTCTACGAGATGCGGCACTCCTGATGCGCCGAATAGAAAAAAGCAAATGCCACCTCGCAGCGCTCGGAGCAAAAATCGAACTCTCTGCATCGTTCGTAGACGTCGTATTTGCATGTATGCCGTATGTCGTTCGCTGCATAATTATTTCGGTAAACTAAATCGTTAAGAAGAGAATTGCCACTCAGGATCGCGAATTTGAATCTTTGCGGAAGCATTTTCAGGAAGCTTACGCCGAACGTCTGCATTATATCAGAAATATGTAGAGATACTTGTCACAGAAAGGTTCAATTAGCATGTGCTCGAAAATATAGCAACTCGAATCATTCATAATAATTATACAAGTCATATGTTGCATACTTTCATATGTCATTATCAAGGTTATCTGTGTATTCTAACTGAGCGTCCGGAAGTCGGAGACCTCGTAGACTAGAACGACGAAATTCGAGAATTTGCAGAAAAAAGAACTTCGCAAAAAAAATTCATGTGCGCTAGTTACAATAAAGACTTAGCTTTAGAGAAGACAGGAGGGGAGAGGGGGAGGGTGGGGATGGGAAGGACGATCAGTGGGAACAACCAAAAAAAAAAGATATTCTTAAATGCGATATAAGCATTCGGTTCTCACCGTTCGCGAAGTTGAAAGGAGCGAAAACCGGCGATGATATTCTTCCACCGTGGAAAAAGGCAGTTATTGGATGAGATTTTGCAAACAGCGAAACGGTCAGCGCGACCATTTAGTGAAAATCTCGATTCGAGGTGGTCATTCAGATTCGTAATTAGTTTTCAATTTAAAGACATCAAAAATTGTCTTGTAAAACAATAAAACCACTAAGTGCTGTAATTTTGTACAAAAAACGCTTTAAACGTTGAACGCAACACATTGTGCCTGGCTCAACGTCATTTTCATGTGCGAAAAATATATGAATTAGAACACCTGTTTACAAAGGTGCAATGCAATGATTACATAGCATTTTCCCTATTCTAAAAAAAAATTCCTTTCTGATAGCCAATTTCAGAAAACGCACAATTAGGTGGCTGTGATCAATTTCATTTGAATGAGTGATTGGTCATAATGGAATGAATTATAAAGATCACATTAGTACCTCTAGTACGATGCCTTCCCATTTGCTTGAACATAATGCAACAAGTTTCCTTTGGTGATTGCGTCATATGATTAATATGCACACCTCTGTTAAAGCAGCAAAACGTGAATGGATGGATATAGAGACACTGATAAATTTCGCGAGAATCGATCAACAAGCAAACATTCATAAATAATGCTGTGCACACAACACCAACTGACCAATCAGACGACATAATTTTCATCTATCGCATTTCAAATAATGATTAATCCTGGTTGTCTGCAAACGATATGCGANGGTTGTCTGCAAAGGATATGCGACGACATTTGCAACGCCACTGGAAATTGTCAGCATATGAGTATAGTTGTTGCTTGACAGGATCATTTCTCATCTTACTCATTGCCATTCGATGTTGGTTTTTTCTTCAATGATCCTCAAATCATAGGAGTTAAGAAATAGTAATAGGCCAAAAGAACGAAACGACATCACTGATACTCAATTAGTTTTGTGAAAGCCTTTCTAGCATGAATTCCATGTGAGCACATCATGAGAAGCAAGTGCTTCAGAGATTAAACAATCAGCTGAACAACGCGAAACACGTGCTCGTCATCGTAGAATCGCACAAGCGAACTGATGAAGTTGAATCGGATGGCGAAGCAGTGCAACAGGAAGCGCCGTCCCATCCCACAAGCAACACTCGAGCCATCAGCTAATGGACATGTGAAGCTTTTGCTGAATCAAAAGCAAAGTTTAAAGCCCTCAGTGCTCAATGAAAACACTGACGACAATTTGTATATAATATGAAAGAGGAGGTTAGCANTTGTATATAATATGAGAGGAGGTTAGCATTTTTTTGTCATAAAGTGCAATTCTTTTATGGCACACCCTCTATTCATTTGCCTATTGAGCCAATAGCAAGCGGATACGAGTCCGTCTCAGCCCACAGCAAACATATTTGTCTCTGACCGTCAGTGGATGATGTGTGCCAGCATATATGTAAAAAAACATCAGTTTTCGAATATAGCTCCTCCCAGGACACTGTACCCTTTAAGCCTGCTCATCAGTTGTTCCTTCAGAGTAACTTTTCTCCACAAATTCTGCTTAAATTCATCCCCTCCCCTCTATGATGCCAGTTCCCTAATGTCTCTATTACGTTCAGTCTCATCACAAAATCTACTCAATTGAGTCGTGACAGCACTGCTTCCAAAGGTTGAATTCGATGTTATAGGAAACGTTGCCCTCGCGTAGACAGCTAGATGAGCTGCAGTGCTATCATTTACGAAACTTTGGAGCCGCCACCCTACGCTGTGAAAGCCGAAACTGTCAAGTAATACATAAAAGGAAGCTAGCATATTGCTAGCAACAATTCAATGCGAAATGATTTGGTAATCGTTAGATGAAATTACGCTTCCTGTGCGGGCTCAAGAGCCGGATACACAGTTTGAAATTTAACTGCGCTCATACGTCAATGTCGATGCGCATCAGCGATTGATGGCTCCTATGCTTCACATGGGCGTTCATGCGCCTCCTTCCAATGCTGCCAGTTGTGGTCAGCAGGGACACAAGTGGGCGATCACGATTATTCCCTCCTCTCGCACCCAAGCCGAATCGTTTTCCAGAGGACTAATGATTTCATAAAAGTTGTATGCGTACATAGAAACGAAAGAGTAAAAGTTGTCTTCACAATCTCACGACGAGGTATTCTAGCAGCGCTATAATTCATAAAGAAAAAACGCCAGCAAACATAAATTCGCAAGGCAATAGTAACGGCTGATATCCGATGATAGGCAGTCAGTAATGTAATGCAAAGACTGAACGTAATAGGATTTGGAGAGTGATATAAGTGAAGAATAAACGAGTTGGGATATCATCTAAATAGCACAATACGGGAACAAGTGAAAAACAACTGCAATGAAGCTGCAACCCATAAACGATATAATGTTGTATAAAATTTTTTCGATAAAAAGTACTCTCATTTGTGACAAAATTCGAGAAAAAACCGCTTGTTTTTAAGCGTTCAAAACATCATATGCAACCGATGTGCAATGCAAAAATTTGTGAACTAGGAACAATCCCAACCGAACAATCGCCTGAAACCGTTGCTGATTTATGACCTAAGGGAGTTCGCTTCGAGTATATATTGCACTCGTTATTTCTCAACGAATCTGCAGTTGTCACATTTGTTCGATGAACACTGGAAAAGCAATGAACTCGATGCAATGAATACTTCATTGACGTTTTTCCATTCAACAACAACGACTGCCCGGAACGTTTTCGGTTAGTGTTGCCCTTTTCTTTTTCTACAGTGTGATAAAATTCAATTCACAAAGAATACGCCCCATACGACTACATAGAGTACAGTCCAATAACGGAGAACAAAACTGAATGATTTTTCACTTATTCTAGTCAAGCAAAAAACGAATCCGCTTTTCTTTATCCTTTTTCACTCTATTCCAACGTACCGAAGTGGGAAAACATTCAGAAGCAAGTGAATGTGAACAGCAAGGTACAACATGACGTTAGTAAAGCTATAATCGGAGTGAACAGGCATTCAGTACATAAAAGCGGCAATAATGGGAAAATCCAAACGACTCAGCCGCAGTTTGAAAGGCAAATGGGTGGACGCATTAATGATATCCGAGGAAAGCAGATTCCAGGCTCATCGAATACGAAACTGCCAACTCAGCAGAACATTTTTCCTGCTGCAATATTTTTTCGGTAGCTGAAACTGATGCTGCAATCAATGAGAATGTGAGGAAACACCGCCTATTGAACATGCCTCAGAACGCGGCCATGTTATTATCATACTGCAGAAAAACAGCAATTTCCCCACTTCCGTTTGAGAATCCTTATAGTTGATGCTCGAGTTAAAAAAAGATAAAGCAATAACGAAGGAACTTTTTGTGGGATGTATACCGATTAACACGAACACAACACTGCCATTGTAATTCATTGACGCTCATAAAAACTGATTCAGTGCAGCAGAGGAAAATATTCAACATCATCTCTTCTGACTTGTAGGACAATTTAAATATCCAATATTATTTCGGAAGAGCTGCAAATGCTCGTGAGACAATTTATTTGTAATATTCGCTTAAATTGTTCACTTGATGCAGTTGAATTCGCATAAAATGTAGCAGCAAAGTTTCGTCATCGCGTACCTTTACTCAAACGCATTTGTTGCACTTCATTCAGTAAGTTCGTTTACATGAACCTGAACAGCCGTCATTTGATCCTATACCTGCCTCCAATACCTTACTCTGCTTGTGTTTTCACTAAACACTGACGCCCAGCGGAAATTTGTCAACATGGCATCTTCCCTGCTCAGGAACATCGAGAATGCGCCACTGTTACTCAATAGCAGCTAAACGGCAACGGCAACAGTAACCTCATGACCATTATATAATTGCTACGATTACAGGGTGACATTAATATTGATATCTAATTCAAAATGTTTTTACTTCAGAGGTTGTTAGCGATTTCCGTCAGCCGGCATGGCGTATTTCTAACGAAGAAAGTGCACGTGGTCTAAGTTTAAAGGACGAATTGGGTTCCGACAAAGATACCATTACGGTCGATCGGAAATACTCAACAATTTAATTGGAAGCACCTGATCTGTGTTCGTTTCTTCTGCTGTGAAAGTCATCGTCACATACAGTGCAACCTTCGCAGATGACTGACGCCAATCTTTAAACGACGAATTGTTTTCGCTTACTGAGAACAAAAGTGCTGCAGCGCTGAAGCAGAATTCATTCAGCTATATTAGAACAGCTACCACAAAATCTAAACTCATGGAGTAATTGCAACATTTCGACATCGGACCAAATCAAAGTTAAGGGAGTGGGGCTCTAAAAAGAGGGAGCCGCAAGGCGAAAGCTAAGGAGGATTTTAGGTTTCACAGCAATTCCCATACGCCAGGCACCACATACATGGAGGTATGCCTGCCTGTCGATACAACTAACTGCTTGATCGTTATTGGATAATTTGATGTACAAAGTCACGTTAATGGAGGAATTCGCTTCAGAAAGAGCCTGAGAGGGGTTTGTCAGTATGAGCAAATGCAATTAGCAACAGTTGCATGATGACGCTGCCAAAAGCAAGCTAGCGCTGAAGTTTAGAAGAAAATATGCGTCAATGGTGGAAAGGTTTCCATGAAAAGTTGCTTTACTAAATTGAAATTTTTTATTGGCTCAGGCCAAGTGATTTTCTTTTTATCATAGCGAGTTCGCGAAGGATTTTCGTATAAAAACGTTGTTAAACGATGGCTGTCCGAAATATGAAATATGGCGCACTTCAAAATGTTGCATCCTCTATTCATCAATGAGATGTTTTCATTCCAGTTCATCCAAATGTCACGACATTTAAACTGCTTCAAAACAGCAATCATGCCTCTATTGCAATAAACAAATTCTTTAAAGCGTAGAAGTTTATTTCCCTAAAAGTGGATGAAAATGATAGCAATGGAAGAAATGTTTCACTGTGCCAAAAAAAAAACCCCTCGCAGTTCTGGTTAATTTACAAATCAGTTGCACCCTCATTGAGCAGTATGAAAAGCGAATGTTATTTTAGAAGATAGTGCACAAAATCCTATGCAGTGAAATAAAATTGATTATGACTCTCAAGAGTATAGAAACGGTTCAAGTGATTGTCGGGCAGAAACGCTTCATTCATCTATGGTTTTTGAAATCCTCTTCGAGAATCGAATAAGATGAAAATCACACTAATGGAATTCAGTAACAATTTCCGACTATATGAGATAATAGTTGCAATGCACTTACAATGAATCTGCCGAGATATGCCACTCTGCAACAGTCCATAAACACCTTTTGAGCTCGAATTTTAGGAGAAAGTCGGTGGCTACCTTAAATTAAAATCGAAAACCGAGCTGTGACCTTTACTTTTCAACCATGAATCCGCTTCGGTTTCGTTTTCCGCCGTTTATTCTCAGTTTTTGTCTCCACCAATTGTTTCTGAACACAGCTAGGCATCGCCACATCCTAAAACTCAGAACTGCACGCATTGAGCTACAATCTCTTTTTCTGCAACTTCAGGCAACGTCTGACAACCGCAACTTTTAGACACCAAAATAACTTCAGTAAGAAGAGGCAACGGAATGCACCTACACACGGGTAGAATGAACAGCAATTTTTCATTCGAATGAAGGCCAATAATCATAAATTATATCACATAAATCATTTAAAGCTTCGATTATATCATTTAAAATACGGTGAGAGGCAACGACAGGAAAATCCCAATAAGAGGTGCGAATTTCTCGTGCACGTAAGAAGCTATGTGAGGAAGATTATACCTATGTCAGCGAGTTTTGTGTGAAACGAATGATCGAACAGAAAGCGGAGTCATTTTCAACAAAACAGCACCATGGTGCGCGAAATGAGTCGATGAATACAAAAATAGTTCCGTGGGAAAAGCAGCCAGCTAAAACAACAATGACCATGCGTATGGGAAGACAAGTGCGCAAAGTATGAGCAAGGCTGAGCAGTGCGAACGAAGACAAGGCTTTGAAAAAGGTGGATATTCCAGAAAACAGCTGAAAATTGTGCAGCTTTGCATTAACAATGGATGTAGAATTATGGGACAAAGTAATAAGCGCAGTCGGGGATAAATGATATACTCTCAAGAAAATGCAAACGCTTAAACGCTACTATGCCCACAAAAAAAGCTGCTGAACGTAGTCATTATAAATTGGTTCATATTCCGTAAAACCTCAAAAGCAAATCGCCTTCGAAATATTTGCCTTCCTCCACTGTGATGAGATGCCGTTCCTTTAATTATCGGTATTCATAAGTTCCATCTTGTAGAAAGTACATTTTTGGAAGCGGAGAAGCTCATCAGCCTCAGCTCGAACTTACCTCTTGGGCTAACATAGCACATCTTAGGACAACAGTATATAAATAATGCTTCTTTGGATAACAATTGCCATAGTGACTACGCGTATATCACAAATGTGGACACAAACACTATCTGCTCCACGAGCGGCTATTTAAGCAAAAGCACTTCAGATCACATACAGCCATTTCACACATGCATTGCCAGCACACATGCTCATATACTATACAGCGACAATTATTAATTACAAGTGGCTACGGCACCGAACAGCCATCATCTCGGCAGCTATAGGAACATCTTCATAGAGTTACATTACTGTTCCCTCAGAGATTGAGAGAAAGGGAAGAATCGGTCCAATCTTCATGCGAACAGATAGTAAAACTCGGTATCCTGCACAAAAATCCTCGACAACATGCTCATTCTAAAGAATGGCAGGATTTACGACTATTCCGCTTCGCTCACTCACCTCCCTTCTCTCCTTCCTCGATAACATTGGAGGCCGTCTGATCTTATCGGTGATAAGAAAAGAAGTGATGGCTGGTACTGCGGGCAATGAAATCTACTTTCATAGTTGTGCTGAGTGCACACATTTCATAGTGCTATTACCTATTTAGTTGTTTGAAATATCATGTTCACAATCAATCTTGTGTTGGATTCATTCTATGAGTCAAAGAAGACAGCGCTTGCGGCGAATAGTGACGCATAATGTCATTTTACAATCTTGATGTGTATCTTTGCATATGTATCAAATTACTGCGTACAGCTGATATCCATCTCAGCATGATCAAGTAATCTCCGATCATTTAATGCTTCATATTCGTTCCATTTGCCCGTTTTCACAGTATTCACAGGGGATATTTATTTTTTAACGTCACTTGTATGTTCAGAAAGCTACGAATGCTTCAATCGCGTACTCACCCTCGAATCTCATTGGAAGTTCAGTATCTGCTAGTCTTTTAGTCTTTTAACATGATGCCTTTTGAGCATTTACTGCGAGATCTCCAACGTACTTTATAAGCTCCGTTTATATTGGAAATAAGCGTGCAATGCATGCTGACGCACTTTCGCAGAATTGCAGTTTTCCGATCGTTCTGCCAGACGCAGTTGTAGTGTACCACAAAAACGCAACGAGTTCAGCAATAGACTAATAGCGATTTTTTTTTTGTAGCCTGAGTGCCTCTCATGTTCGCGTTGTATTGAAGCAGCATGCATCCTTCGAATTCTCTACTTTACGCCATGTTACGTGAAATTATGCCTGCATAGACCTTCCGGGTCAAGGATCACGAAGATCGCACTCTCTTTTATCCGTAGAACCCCACCATCGCTCCATTCTCGAATCACAAGTCTTGAAACAAACCCTCAGACAATATATTCGTGAGATGCGAGGTGGAAACAGAAGTTTGCAGTGTACAAATATGAAGCTTTCTCTCCCGAATGCTCTACCGATTACCTCATCGCGTTGCGACTTGCGGCTGAGATATCCGAAAGTGTACAGTATTGCACCAGTTTTCGGTATTTTATGTCATCAATTATAAAGTATCCAATTGCGCAATCGACAGTTATATATCACTCATCTGTTTGGATCCTTTCCATACACTCTTAGAAATTAAGAAGTTGAAAAGTTGTGAAACGAATACCTCGGATGAAATGATGGCAGAAGATTGGCGGTTTTTGTAGAACGACGCCGCATTGAGAGCACTCGCCCTCCGATATGTACGATATTCGTCATCTTGCACTGCTTAGGTTTTTCTTTTCAAGACGTTCACTCAATGTGATCACATCTGAAATTATGCCCCGTTCAATAAATTTATAGAGAGGTCGATGAACTATCCCCTCTGGATTGACGCGTTTCTCCCACAACCGCATGATACCAAAAGCAGCAGTTGAGGGCATGAAGACCCCATTAGCAGAGCAATCTCATTGGTCCTTTATTGTCTAATGCACTCATAGTAAAAACGAATGAAGGTGAAATGATTTCGTAACGGCAGCCACAGAATGCGATATTGTTTCGAGGTGCTGTAGCGTTGTTCGCACCGACAATTAGCCAGCGAACAATTGAAACACGTCTCCGCTTATGGAAGTGAAGCTATTGAACAACACGTGATTGAGACACCGTAAATGTAGCGTCATAATCGCATCTATTCGAACACATACATCCCATAAATAGAGGCTCTTCTAGCTTAATCCCTCCCTCGATCAAAACAACAAACAGAGCAGCCGCTAATTGACGCGACAGGCACACATCAATTTGCCAGAACATAAGTATTTATGAGCACAATTTAGCTAATAATTCTCTCACAGCGAAAAATAAATGATTCTTTCTAGCCAGAAGCCATATAATGAATAGAAAAGCACCGAAGTGAGCGTCATCAAAAGCATCGGGCTTATATTCGAGAAAGCATGATGGTAAACATCCTATTCATATAAATCGTTGCTACAATGCTAATAAATTGCAGTGAATGTTTCCAGAAGGAATTGTTCAACAAAAGCTGAATTATGACACCCAAATATGTAACTGATAGACAAGCACCCTTGCTTCTTGGAGTAGGAGGGTGGCATATTGACTTAAAGAAACACCGTTAGGAAGGCCATGAGCATGTTGGATGATGCTTTACAGAACGTAGTTGAAAGTACGCTTAAACACAATAATTCATCTCATCGAATGAAGGTCGGAACTGCTTTTCAGCGTGTGCTTGGGTGCTCAGAAATGTGTTCATTGAAAGGTAGGTAGGTTTGAAAGCAGATAGANGAACGCTAATGAACGACGAAAGAACAAATGGAAGTTGAAGAAATAAAGTCATATAGAAGATGCGAAGACAGCGGACTACGGCGATTGCTTTGAATCCGGCAAGCTTTAAGGAACAATTGAGAATGTTCGGAAAAGATGCACAACTCGGTTAGAAGAAAGTAACGATGGAAATCGCGAATTAGAAATTAAGCAGTGTTTTTTCGAGCAATCGGTTTTCCCATATTTTGGAGCCAGGAGAAATCTGATAGCTATGGCTCTGATCTATGTACACAATTTTTAGTGAAATGCAAGACGTGCAAACTCACCACATCATTTCAATGTCTGCGATGATTAAGAAATGAAATAGCACCCTAATATCGTCCAAAATATTGCTTTGTACTCAATAGCAGTACAACGATGAGTGAAGTTTGGAGGGCGAGATCGATGTTCACTCAAATCAGCTTTTGAGAACGACGGTAGTAGAAGGAGGTTTAGATGGCCGATTACATAGAAGTGGTGACAACGTGAAAGAAATTTCATCGCATCACTGTAGTAATGTGATGCTCTTATTGGCAAAGTCACTCGCTCATATTGATGCCTCAGATGCGAATTATAAGGAGAGATGAGGATGTGTACTTTGATGGGATGAGAGAAAAAAAGGACACAACAAGTTTTTGGAACGCGTTAAACAATGGGATGTAGGTTAAAATATCCTCGTACAAACCTTCTGAAATGCGCATTCCATCAACACTGATGCATCGCAACATCGGCGCCCGAATGAACGATATGGCGAAAAAGCCACTGATGGTCCACGACGGACAGAGTATCCAGATCCTGGACTCGCGGTCGGCTATGGGAGTTTTAAGGGTTGCAGACAAATCGGAGTACTATTCTAATGCTTGACTTGAAGACTTCTGGTAGGATTTAATAGCTTAAAAGGGAACAGAAGAAACGCGCTTCCCGTCCGCCTATGAATATCTCTTATTAAAAGTTGAGCGAGCAAAATTCGAATGCACGTACAGGGTTCGAACACTGTGACTTTTGAAGGTTCTCAAATTATATGTGAAATAATCTGTAGATCTACCAGATGTCCCTGACACCTGAATTACGATGGTCGTAGCTGCTACCTGTGGTGACCGACAGAGATCGATGATGGTTATGCGCAAGACAATTTTGGGATCTCGGGTGGAGAAATAAAGTTAGGCCTTATGTCCTAACTAGCGTTCTTCAGAGATCAGAACCTTTCGAGCAAACCAAACTACGATCGCCGTTGGTTTCATCCGGTAAACGTATTCATAAAAGTTTTACAAGAATATCGCTTACGCGGGTTAGTTTCCTCGTACTAGGCACATTCGAATCGTGAATTTTGTTGCTTCTTTTCGCGATAAAGAAAGCGCAGAACGCATCCTCACTTAATGTTGTGGTGATGAGGAAGACATAAGTTCATCCGACCTTTGCGACCTCTCTCTTAGAAATCCTATTCTCCCCGCTGTGCCCTCCCTCACTAATTACTGCTGCCAAAAACCTCTGATGCCAGATGTCGGGCAATCGCCTGCATCAGTGCACTCTCAGCACTATCAGACTGCGACATACCTCAACAAATTGAAACAATAGTTGATGACACAACAGTGGCAGTCAAACGAGCCAGTGGGTTATTGTGACGTTTGTTTGAGACGACTTGCTTTAAGAGGGTTGGTTGGCTCAATGCTGGCAGCAACTTGATGATATTGCATTCACAAATTGCAGCATGTTTTATTATAAACGACGAAATGGAATTGGGTATTTATATCAAATAGCAAACGTACTTTCGCTTCACTATAGCATTCATTAATAGGTTATTATAGCATTCATGAAGCCATGCATCCGATATTACCACCAAACGTGATACATTACAGCAAAATTATAACACGTCGATAAAAACCTCCGATATAACATTTCACCACGGAAGAAACCTGCACCTCTCGAGATTGCATCTTTATCTCCCTTCAGAACAACTCATCTTCAGTGAAACTGCTTTCATAATATTCGCCGCAAAAGTACAGCGGCTATGTTGTACTATCGACGTCTGAAATAACATAAAAATGCTGTTATTCGGTGCTGAAAGGTCCAGATCGCGCAAAATTATATTACAGCCGCATAAATAGCACTACTAATGAATCTCGTCATTTTTTCTAACACGGCAAGAGAGGGAGGCTCTCAAAATCGCATAGGTCAACACACGCTCAAGCTCGCTTTCCTCATGAACCTTCAACTTATGAGGCACACAAAAAAAAGAGAATAGAGCACTGAATTACTTCTTGTTCTATGGTTTAAACGTGGAGGGTCCTTGAGACTAGCAGTGGAGAAATGAATTGTAGCAGGAAATTATGTGGAATATGGTAAAATTTGCCGGGCAGCTTCACTTACTCAAACTGCAAAGGAAGATTCCTTCTACCCTAATGCCAGTCGGTGAAAACAACACTCGCAAGCAATCCAGTCAGAAGTGACTCACTGTCTACCCAACGCCACCATACTGCCTCTGTTATTCTTATATGTATACGGCGAGCCACCGACATATGAAACGATCGCAGGGATATTCATCAACGTGTAACGAATTCGGTGAGCCATCGGAAGGTGATGATTTGTTCACTGACATCCAGACACATCATTAAGGCACCGCCATGCAAATAAAAGAGTTATGCCAATATCAGGATCTCATTTATCATTGCATCTGCTCCGATTGACCCGGAGGGTGCTATTTTTAACCTTATTTTCAGCTGTTTGGTTATTTAGAGTTGTGCATTTACACGGCATGCACCTCGAAATGCGTAGCGGCCTTCCTCTGTACCTTCCGCCTCCCCATTTAATAGCATCAGAAGAGAGTTCTTAAATAGCATCAGAAGAGAATTCCGCCACCAATGGCTGGTTTTCAATCAGTATTGCAGCTGATCATGGATGTTCCAGGTATAAGAAAACGTGTGTCCCAATTTCTCTTGGTAAGATCGAGACCGCACAACCTAGCAAGGGCTTCTAGATGGATGCATTGGTACTGAAAGCAGAGAATTTTGGATGCCAAGCAGCTAAAATGTTGCAGGGAACTCTTTTTTGGCCCGCCGCAACCATCGTCTCCTTCACAGCTCGGTCCTACTACCTCCGCAAGTCAAAATTTCATAACCAGCCGCATTTTCAAAATCATATTCTGGCTTATTTCGCTTCGGAGAGCTTCGAAAACAGATTCGAGGAATCCTAGAAGTTACAGGCTGAAAAGGTGCCCACAATATTTCGCATCGTTTTCGACTACTTTCTCTCGTCATTAGTACCACAGCCACTGTTGCAAGTTTCGCTGACCAAGATCATCAAGGGCATCTGCAACATCTCATGAAATTTAACGTCGTTTCCTACATTGTGTTTGCAATGCTTTCAGCTCATATCTGAACCGAAAACTGAGTGTCCAGCAGCAAAATGTTATTATACGTTTGACTTCAAAAATTTCTGCGCAAGATCTCCTGATACCAAAAAAGAGCCAAGTTTTTTCGTAAAAAAAAGCTGTTATAGAATTTGGATCGGCTGGAGAAGAAAAAAAATTTAAACGACGGCCAACACACGAATTGTCTGCTTAGATTCGCCAGGCATTGAAACATGCAGGCACGCTTTTGCTTTAGCAGATGAATTTTTGCTTGAAATATATTATCTGTTAGGTTTATTGGCATACAGAACCAAGCGACCAAAGATTAGAGTAAGAGGGGGCGGGGTTGTGAGAAAGGCCTAGATTGACGCTCATGTTTTATAACTTGACATTGAAATAAATTCCTCCTGTAAAAGAAATGACCACATTTTGAATTAGATGTTGACCAATAAGCCATCGAGTTTGGGTGTTTTGTGGCGTTACTTGCATCGCTATGCCACTTTGTTTTGCAACAGCTCGCAATAGCGACGCCGCTCCCGCGCATATCTGTGCGTATTTGTCCGTCTTCTGTGATTTTAATACACAAACCAGTAAGGTTAACGAAAAAAGAGTGTGATAAGAGAAGGGGATAAAGGGGGTGGAAGGTTAGGGGAGAAAGAAATTGAAACACAGAGCCAGCGTTTCGCACATGAACTTTTCGCTTATCGGTTACGGATGTGGTTGATAAGTTCAGGAGGGAGGCAAAATGCAAATCGTTCTCACTTCACTGGCGAAATACTTTGTCAGATGACGAGATAGGCATATGAGATTTCAAACTTCTAATTAGATGACATCATCAATCGGGAAATGCATAACTTCCCATTAACATTTCTTAAAAACTTTTGTGCGTTATCATATCTAGCTAAGTTATTTGACGTTGTCAGTTCTTATCGCCAATCCGCCGGTTATCAACATGTTCCGTTAAAATGGAAGCAATTGAAAATTTTATACTGGCAATCTATTTGAGATCGCTATGCGGATAAGCAATTTTGTTTTTAGGAGAACGGCATTATAAATCGCATCACTCGTTGGAATATTTGAAACTCTAGAAAGGTGCACCCTCTATTTGATGAAGCGGAGTTCGCAACAAGTTGTTTTGCTCATCTACAGGCGAGCACATTCAGGCATCGCCACTCACTTCAAAACGTCGTGTATGGGGGTCGCGTACAATGCTTTTTGGCATTACTCGAAAGCGTTATCACGACTCTTCTTCATCGTCATTTCTGCTTGCGTAGGGGATTCTGATGAAATTTATTGTCCAAGAATAAAATATCTCAGCACTAATGAATAATTAGCTGCGCCAAAGAGAGCAAGCTGAGCGCAGACAAAGTTTTTCAAGCGCTTTCTTATGTCACACAGCCACAGATATCAAATAACTCGCCTTTAACGCAACGTTCCCTCATATTCCGGAAGAAACATTCAAAATACGCATGACATCGGTGAACAGCGTGCTAAATCAAAATTGCAGCCCGAAATTCGACATCGCCTCAGATGATCGAGTCTCGATGGTTCAGATCAACGAATGAAACGAAATATTTTTCACACCTCACAAAAGAACGTATGAGAAGGCAGCCTCTCGTCCAGAAAAACTTATTTTGAGCTATTTCAACATAACATTTAATGCAAAGAGATTTTACATGACGAGTAAGATCGCTTATACACCGCGAACAGCCACTGAATAGCGTGACGGCATTCGCCCTTGTTCTTTCCGACGTCTGAAACGGATCACTCCAGGTGTCCTAAGCCTATAAGTATAGTTGCCAATCATGGAACCGGCGCTAGCCGTGCAAGCAGCGATCACCCATAACCTACTGGTCCCACTGAAATGCCCTTAGATATGTGATGGATTATTGGGCGATTAATGACGCAATCCTAAATGAACTAGACTTCCATTATGCAATCCTAAATGGATGAGCCTTCCGCTAAGCGCTGCAAATGATGCTCTCTTTGACATTTTCTGAAATTGTAGAATTGCCGTAAGTTTCTAACAACTCGCCTCAGCTCGACGAGATTAGTGCCACTCCACTGCACCTGAAGTTACCGTTTCTGCCATTCCGATCCTTTCGACATCTGCGCTCAATCCTCAGTACAACTGAACAGGACATACGAAGGTATATCAATATTGCGTTAATATTCTCTTCATAGCAGAAAATCCATGTTTCTTTTCCAGCTAGGCATATCAGGGCCTGTAGTACGATCAAGCACAGACTGCTATTGCAGAAGATCCCTGGCGAAATCAACGCCGACGCGATCTGCTGAGGAACTTACAGTCTGATCGGTAAATAGCAATGCATATAAATGGTGCTCCGTTCAATTATGAGTCTGTGGAAACTATCATACCGTAAGGTGAAATTGCCCTTGCTAATGCTATTTCAATTCCTATCCGATCTGAACGCATTCAGCCAGGAAGGTAAAGTAGTGATGTACGCTGATGGCGTGCAGCTCTAATTTTCGTGTCACCTGATGAATCCTACAGGGTGGAGAGAATGATGAAGAACAACCCGAAATTTCTTGGTTTTTTAACGGTTCGTTAAGTGGTATCCAAGTAGACTTAACCAGCCTAAAACTACAGCTACTGAATTCGACAGAAGACAGCAGCAACCGAAGTTCCTCGAATAAAGCCGTAATCAGTCGCGCCCCCAAAGTTGGAGTTTTGAACTGGTTGGGAGCCCAGGTTGATTGACGATGATAACATGGCATTTCGAGCGCATTTCAAGCGCGCCTCGACTTGTTGTTCTATTATGCCCTAAAAGTTCAATGCGTTATGGATCATCACACATACATTACTAGGTTACAGCAGTAGCTGGCTGAATCTTCTACAAAACAGCTCTTATCAAGGGACTCGAAAGCAATGCAGTAAATAGGAAAGATTGAAGATGAAGACGTCGCAGTTCTCAAGCATCCAGTAGCAGGTTTCTTGTTGCTCATAAATGAACAATAAATAAAACTCAATTAGTAACTGCGTTTGGTAACTCGCGAACTACATACGACTTATTAGCTGCCTTGCGCTCGGTCACAGTTTTCTCTGGAGTGTGCAAAATGAGCAAGTCTCATTACTGTAGCAATCTGTTACGGTAATGAGACACGCATCTGCGTGCTCAATCAGTACCCCGTATAGCATTCCCACGTTCATTCCTCTACGCCCACCCAGCCATCCTCAAGATAGCGACGGCAGTATTTCATTTGTATTCCACTGTGCTCAGAAGCCATTGTGATGAGTCCAATAAGCAAAGATTGCTCAATCCCACAAAAAATCGCCTGAGGTTTTATCCCTCAGATGTTTTGCAGAGCAACGCGTCTCTGACGAGACTCAAGTCTGGGAGCTGCGGTCATGCAGAATACTTAAGTTATTGCAAAAAAGGTGAATGGATGCGTGGAAATGATCTTTACTTTCAAAGCCCAGGGCACGGATCTGACAACTAACGATGCTCGGTCCGAATCTGATATCTGATAATGAAGGATATTTGGGCCGATCCGGCCTGGTCCGTTGTTTCAGCCCGCTCACTCCAGCGTTCGGCCCTTGCACTTAAAGTATTTTCGCCACTGCTACGCGCGATTTTCCTACATTCGCACTCCCGCAACCTCTACTTTCGCGACTTGTCTCGGTCATTTGCTCCCTGACCACTTGCATTCCTCTAACTTGCATAAGGGGTCATTCATGCCAGCCTCTTCTACTGAAATGGTTGCTTAGCTGGACTTGATTCCTGTTAAAAGAAGCAGTTATCTTGAAAACCCCGAACCGAAAAAGGCATTGACGAGAGATACCGAAATAAGAAGAAGACAATGCACAAACGGCTTTTCGAGTATTCAGGATGGAAAACGTCTACTCGAGTTTTGCGCTAAGTCATCGCCGGGTCACTGAACGCAACAAATTCCAAGTGAAATAACCGCCCGAACTTCACCATAAATATTTAAGCGGTCTTTGGCCAGTTAAAAAGTCGCAAAAACTAGCTCCTGAACGAGATGTGAAAAACCGGAGTACAAGAGGTGCGTGTTGTATGAGGCGGAAGTCGATGACACTTGAAGATAGAGAGTGGTAATTTTGCTAATTGAATCAAATGTCAGAGCCATTCGTGATAAGAAAAGCATGTTGTCGCAAAGTGTAACTGGCGAATGCTAAGACTGCGCGCGTCGACAATGACAACAGCGCGTGCTTATTAGGCATTCAACAATACACATAATCATATGTCTATAACTCCGAAAAGTAAACAAAGAATGAACGACCATAGTGACCATTTGCGCATTCGAATGCACGAAAATCAA